>VXAU01002871.1:93099-167664 GCA_013399695.1 Formicarius rufipectus
ATTTTTTGGTTTTTTTTTTTTTTTTTTTTTTCCCCCAGATTCTCCACTAGCCCTCATAGCTCAGAGAATACTTTGGAATGACACAGACAATGTTTTTAAGGTGTTTTTCGGGACAGCTCTTTCCCTCACCTCCCCCAGCTTTTTTGCTGGCAGAGACATTTTGCAACATAGTGTAAGGAAAAGAGAACAAAATACACAGACTCATTAAAATGCCTAGTGGATAATGCAGCCTGGCTGATGTAGTGTGACATGCTGACCCACATAGCAGCAGCGAATCTACCTCCTCCCTGAAGAGGCACACCCCTACAAGTGCCTGGACATGGAGAAAGGTATGTAGGAGGGCTGAGGTTTAAAATAAAATTAAAATTTAAAACAACCTGCATAAAATGAAGAAAGCTTCTATTTCTTCCCCTCCTCCTCCTATTCCTCAAGAAAAATTAATACTTTGGTGTTTTTCATTTGGTAATTCTCTACTTGGCTGTTTTGTATCTCATAAACCCGGTCCCTGGCTGCTTTTATAGAGACATTCAGAAAAGTGTGGCCATTCTTGGTGGTGTAGATAATTGTCGAGCACTCGCTCCTTTGCAGAGATAGTGTTATCAGCAGAGGTAGTATTCTCGGGTGTTCTTCCAGCCCTTGGAAAACAGTTTTACTGTAATCTGTAGGCAATTTTCCCTCTAATGCTGTAGGCATGTGCTGCTCCTTTTGTGGCTGTTTACCAATTCTCTAACAGATTAATAGAAGAATAGTTCACTCGGTGACAATCTGAAACTTTAAAATGCCCTCAAATGCCTCATTATGGACCAAATGAAATAGTTTGTTGTCTGTGAATGATTAGTCCCTCTCATATCTTCCTTGCTCCATTGCTTTCAAAATGCTAATCTCAGGGTGTGTTTATTTGCTTGTGCTGGCCTGTTTATAGCTACTGTACCCCTTTGGTGGAAGCTTACTGTATCTTCCTCATTTGCAGTAATCAGTGAATTTCCATGATCTATAATCATAGTAATAAGTCAGTTGAGGCATGTTTTTCAGGAAACTAATTTCAGTTTCTAGGGCTGGGCTGTCATCTTCACTTTTATCATGTTATGTAAGATGAAGCAAAATGAATAACGATGTTGGACAGAGAAATGTTTGGAGGAGCAGGGCTAAAAGGAGAAGAATCTTTTGCAGCATGTTCCTGAAGAACAAAGCTACTCAGCTGTACTGCACCACGTCTTCATAAAGTTTTACATGTTTTTTATTGAATGGTTGAAGCACTGTACCTCTCAGGTGTTTTCAGGCCTTCTAGGTTACCATAAAGAGGTCACTTGAGTCACTTCAATGCATGACACCCAGACACAAGATGTACACTGCAGTGCTTCCCTAACAGACAAAGAGAAACAAAGGACAGGAGAGGGGAAGGTGGGAATGGGTCATAACAGAGGTGTAGCCAGGAGTTCACACTCCTTCAGCTCCTTGCCTCTGTCAGAGGACTTACATAGCAATATTACCTGTAAAAGCAATTTGGAGAGGGACTTCCTGATTTTTGGTTTGATTTGCTTTGGTTTTTCCCTTACATACAAGGTCTAGAGAAAAATCAAAGGGCTTTCCCCTGTAAGAAAAAATGCTTTTGCTAGTTGAAACCCAACAGAGGGAAAGGGTAGCGTGGGAAATACAGTCAATAACAACTGTATCTTGTTTTGGCTGGGGCACCAATATTAAATCATTTGCACTCAAAGAAATTTTGAGGTGCTCTCTGGTAATAAGACAGTCATAGACAATATTATTGGTGGCCCCTTCTCCAGTATGAAGAATTGGCCTCTTGCACTACATGGCTTGTTGCTGAAGTGAAAACATAAATGCTGCATCTAACCCTGAGGCAGTTTCCCAGCAGTTTGCAGTTCAAATATTGATCAATTCTCTTCCTAGAACTGAGCATACCCTTAGGTAGCATGGATATAATTATTTTAGCCATTACTGAAAGAAGGAGGAAGAAAATAGATCAAGTCAGCCAATTTTTTACTGATCTCATAAATAATCTTCAGTTAAGTACAATAGAATGTTGTAGACAAATGTGTCTATGCAGATACAAAAGAATCACAAATTTAAAATATTTCTACAACATATAACAATTTATATTAACAAGTCTGAGTCAAACTTAGAATCTTGGAATCAAGGAAAATATTGGACTGCTAAGGATCTCTGGAGGTTGTTCAGTCTAACCCTGAACTCAAACTGGGCTCAGCTAGAACAGGACTTTGGTTCAATACCTTGACCAATTGGGTTCTGAGCATCTCCAAATCTGGAGATTCCCCAAATTCTCTAGGCACCTATTCTGGTGTTTGGCCACTCTTATGGTGAAAAACTAGAGTTTCACATGTCCCAGTATGTATTCTTTTCACTACATGCCTCCAATAAAAGCCTGGCTCTACTTCCTGTACACTCTCCTGTGAAGTAGGTAGTTGAAGGCAGGAACTTGAAGACAGGCAACAGAGAAGACTTGAAAAGAGATGATAGTCAATGAAGAAATCACACAGACTAATGTTTTCAAACTGAGTAGCAGCATTTTTGGAGGTACTGAGTATTGGCAGACAGAGCCTGGAAAGACTTGGAAAGATGATGATCTTTCACTTGAAGAATCTTGGTTTGCAGAAGTGCTAGGGGATTATAAAACAGTGTTTGGTGTTCATTTTCTGTTTATTTTGACTCAAAACAGACTATGGAAGATTAGAGTCTGAATCATGTGTTTTGATATTGTCTCTAAATGAAGAAACTAAGCAATGGGTGGTTGGAGATTTTGCAGAAATGTGCAAAAGAAGCAAAGACAACTGAAAGGTTGAATATCAAGTATAATTGCACACCTGTGTGGTTAGAGAGCCAGTATCTTGGGGAAAACTCCAGCTTGTTCAGATCAGGAGGAGGCAGAGGTGGACCTTTAAATGTGTTACTGGACAATCACTTTCAGTCAGCTCTCATCTTAAAGGAAATTAAATATTTAAAAGGTTCTTCAAGTAGTTTTTCTGACTTGCACCTCTTCTATCTGCACATCTCATATCTCAAAAATGAGGTTAGGAAGTGCTAGCACCAGCCTCTCAGCAGCAGTAGCAATGACTGTGCTGAGGTTCTGTGGTCTCTACAAAGTAGATGCAAAAAAAAAAAAAAAAAAAAAAAAAAAAGCACCACATGGATGGATTGTTGTGTGTCACACAGAGATGAACTCTGCTCAAATTGCCACTGATAAGAAAGGTTTCACAGGCTGGAACCAGTACTATTGTGCAAGTACTTTGTCTGGAAAGAGCGTCTTTCAGCACATTTATAGTAAAAAAAGCTCAATCACCTTATGTTCTTAGATTAAGTAGGTTCTCATTTTTCTCTGAATTGTCCTATTTTGTGGTTTTGTTTTGGTTTTGTTTTATTTTCTTTTTTTCCTAGAACTCAGAGCAAGATGGTAATCTAAAGTCGTGTGGTTGTGTGCTGACCTTCATTACAAAACTTACTACCTTGGTGGCAATTCCTTGCTGATGTTTTGATTGCCTCAGTCACACAAAAATCATTTTTCTTGTACAGTTTTTAAGTTGTGCCTCAATTTGCTTTAATGCGTGATCTCCAAGGAAAACCATTTCCTTTTCCTTTTATTGCTACTTCAATCTGTTTTTGTTTTCTTGGATTTGGGAGCAAGTAAACATACTGACAAGCAGCCTTTAGGGGGTTTCTAAAGTCAATTTAGAGGAGAATAATTTGTGATGCTGTAGACCCCTGTGTGGTGTTAGCACTTTAGAATAAGTCGAACTACACTTTAAGGTATGGCTATTGATGCCGTGACCAGCAGTGATAGCTCACCATCACAGAACCCTGCCCTTTGGCACTTCTCACATGTAATACAGCGGCGTAATCGATGGTTAGAAACGCACCATTATGTGCAACATAGTATCTCTATCAGTTAAGTTGTAATCATTAAATACTATGAAAGTGAGGTTAACAAGCTAAAGATCCAGTCAAACAGTGCTCACAGAGACAGAGAAGATCAGTCAGTCCTTCTTTAGCCCCCGGTAGCACGGAAGAGGGGGTGGGATTTTTTTCATCTTTGACTCAGAAACCACCGAGAGAAATACTTGTTTTCTACCACGTCCTTGTTTGCTGAAGGTGGAAAGTCACCCGTGGATGACTTTTCGAAACCGAAAGGCAGATGAACACGCGTGTGAATGCCAGCAGTGCCACCTAGCGCTGGCCGGCCGTGAGAGGTGCGGTGGTTCCACGAAACTGCTGCCTTACAGAGCCACGCAACCTCTCCTCGTGTTCCCACCCAAACAGGGCAGGATAGTGTAGATCCTGTATCGTCCTGTTTGCTGAAGTCTTACGAAATGAAGGTAACGGCTCCTGAAAATCCGTAAGGTATCATATTACACACTGCTGTGCTTATTTTGCCAGTAGATTAGCAAATTGGCAGGGTTTTAAGCATTTGTATACATTTTCATGGAAACACTTAGGATTGGGGTTGTCAGTGGCAGCAGGAAAATTGATTGCCTATAAAATGGCGACTAAAAACCCTTCTTCTCTGCTGTTTTATATGCCCGCATCCCAAATTGTTGTTTTTATTGTGCATGTTCTCTGAATAAATTTGACTTTAACATTGACTTTGCAGCCTTGCACTTGGTCCTTTCCTTTTATTCAAGAAAATAAACAAACAGAATATTTACTGTCAAGTTTAGAGAGAAGGTCATGCATGTACAGTAAATCAGAAAGAGCAAAAGTATTTGTTTGTTGAGAGCTTCACATATGGACTAATGTCAAGGAATAACAATCACTGCTTATAAGAATTATTTAAATTCAGTCAAATGCATGAGCTCTGGGTTTATGAGTTGTCAGGATGTTGCTCCACTTTAGTATTTCCTCTGTAGAAACAGGTTTCCTTTGCATTGCTATATTCAGGCTTTAGTTACTTCTGGGATCTGGTCCTGCAGCAAGAAAAGAATGTGGCCACTAAAAAGACCCCATCCCACTGTGACTTCTCATGCCCTTGCAACCATGCCGTGCCTCAGCATTCATTTCTAAGTTCCCCCCACATGACTGCAAGGAGGTGTGGGAAGGTTTGTATTTGAGGCCAGACATTCCACTTGCTGATGCTGGAGGGTAGTGCAGCAGAGTAGCAAAACTTGGGACCAAGGAAGCTTAATGTTCTTTTCTGACACTGACTACCCAGTGTAATTTACCCAGCCTGTGGTGGCACATTTGCACTGCAGTGTGTGGGTGCTACTTAACACAAGGAGGAATTACTACTTGTGCCCTCAGATCAAATGGGCAATTGCAATACCCTCCAATGAAACAGAGCTTGGTATCATGGATGCAAATCTATCTTACTGAGGCTCTGTGGCTTTGGACACTTGAACTAGCACTTCTGAGCAGCATCATGCTTGTCTCATAGACAAGTAAATATCTGGCAATGTCAGGTTCAATCTGACTTCTTGGACTAGATGATCTTTAAAGATTCTTTCCAACTTAAATCACTCAGTGATTCTTAGTTCAGTTGTCACATAATCACAGGATAAGTAATGTTGGAAGAGACTACACACAGGTCTGTAGCTTAAATGTAAAAACTTCACCATGGATCCCTTTCCCTTCAGCCTCAGTTGCATGTATCTCTGAAGTCCCAGTTTGCTAAAAGGAACACATCTACCTTTAGAAACCACTGAGATGGAGAAAAGCCTCATTTGGAAATCTTCCTTCATAGCTTCCTGGTTCTGATCTAGAGTTCCAAAAAGCCCAACCAGCTCATGTTGTGGCTTCAGTATCCTGGCAGTTTTGTATGTATCAATTTGTAGAAACTTGGACTGCCTTTAAAGTGTCACAAATCTTACAGGAGTAGATGGAGGGAATATTTGAGGTTGTGTCATCCAACTTGAAGCTCTAGTTGCCTGAAGGAAGTTTTGTGACTGACTGTGGCATCTAAACTGAAGGTCTAGACCTTCAAAATCTACCCACTGGAAAAGCTAGACAGTTTCTGAAGTACCTTTGAACATACAACTTCTACTCTTCTCTGCCTCAGGTGCTACATCCTGGGAGTGCTGTGAGAAAAAATGTTAGATATTAGTGCTCAGATCCTACAGTAAAGAGGGCTACATCTTTATCAGCCTTAATGTACTCATTTTATCAGTGCTTTGATAAGCCCCTTGTAGTGAAGAGCAGCCCTGTGTGGTGTGAGCAGGTTGGTGAAGCTCTCAGGGTTTGCAGAATGAACACAGTATGTGCCTTTTTATCACGTCTCAGCACCATTGAATGCAGGAGATGAACTACTCTGTAATCAATCGCTTTTCTGATTGCTCTACACAAGGGCAGCCTGTTTTTATTTGAAAGAAAAGGTCCTTACCTTGGATCTCCAGTGGTGCCTATATAGAGCTGAAAGTTTGTGGGAATTGTTTGCTAAACTACCCTCAAGCCTCTAAGAAGATTCTCGGGTGGTTTCTTGGGCAGCAACACTCTCTGTGTCCAAACTACTGTTTGTTTCTCTAGTGCCCAACACATGGAGACATCCCTATATGATGTTGCTGACTGACAGCATGTGCCTTGTGCCATATACCTCTTCCAGTCAGCTCCTGCATAGTCCCATAACTGTAATCTCCTGCCATTTCCCAATACTGCCACATTTTAGGTATGGAGCTGCTTACAGCTTTTTTTTTTTTTTTTCTTTTTTTCCCACTTTATCTAGTTCACACACTGGTAGCCTTCGCCTTAAGCCATGTGACTCTGGTTGGTAATTCCAGATGTGCGCATGAATGGATCTCTCGGCAGTACAATTTTTGATCCAGATTCAGTGTTGAATTTCTGTCACATTGCTGCCAAATTAGCAAGGGCTTATGTGGGCTTTAAGCTTTATGCCAGCTTTATGCTGCCTGTGGAAGGACAGACAATGCCTAATCTGAATAAAGCTAAGCAGGTGAGGACAACAGGTGACTCTTGCTCTGTCATAGAGCTTGTTGGTGCAAAATTAACCCACCAGAGCAATTTCTTAAAGAACTATGAATAGGTAAATTCGTTTCTTGACAGATCAATGTCAAGAAACGAAAAAACATTTCTGATATGAGGATGTCCTAAAGCTGCATATACTGCCTAAGACATGGTTTTATATGAGCAAAATATGGAAAGAAAAAAAAAAAAAAAAGAAAGAAAAGCCTTGTTTCCACTGTCATCCTAGCAATTTGATACTGAAATGATATGCTTTTACAACTGTTAATTAAACAAACCAACAAAGCAAAACAAATGCAAAACCACACCGAAGTTTCCCAATCAATAAATCAGTATTCTCTCAGGAGCGGACAATGTCTCCCTGATACAAAGTTTCATGATGTTGCTTTTGTATCTTTTGCTTCACATATGATGATTTTTAACTTTCTACTGCTTGATATTTAGAACGGACCAAATGATACTTTGAAGCAGCAGACTAAAACATCAGATTTTATTGTATTTTTAAATCAATTATTTTTAAGAGAACTAGAATAATTTTTTTTGTTATGGTACTAATAGTCTTGCATGGCATTGCCATTTTTAGTTGAGGCTGTAATTTATATGATAATAACAACAATGGAAAACATCCTTCAGCGTGATGAAATACAAATGATAATACATCTTACCATCACAGTTTGGCATTTCTACTAAGAGCTGGAATCACAAAGATCTGAAAATGAATGATGCTAATGACCAGCACCTCAAAACAGACCCAGTCATGAGCTAGGGAAAGGATAATCACTTTTTATTGGCTAGGTTAATAAAGTTACTTGGCAGAAAACTAAACCTGTAGGTGGGTGATGGTGAAAAGAAATATGACGTTTCTGACAAAGCATTTTCTGAGACTTGTTGAATATTGCAACGTCCTTTTGTCAAGAGCATCTATGTTGGTTTGCTTGTGCTCACTTGGACCATGCCCTGGCTCACGGCAGGTATTTTTTGTTTTTCAAAAAACAGACCCAGAATACTATGGGCCCAGTCCTTCTTTCATTCTGCACGTAATTCTCATTTGCCAATTCTGAAGTTAAAACAGACGAGGGCAACACTGGTGCCTTTGGTTGACCTGCTCAAAGAGAAAACTCCCCAGCCATTGCCCAGATGACTATGTTGACAGGGCCTACATCATTAGAGTACCTTTAAAATTCTTGTTTTCAAAGGAGCTAACTTCAGACAACTTGTCTTTTAAGGAAATTCTGGTGAAGGGTCTGTTCTCACATGGGTCTAGAATCACAGATGTAGAAGGTCTGAAAGGTTCCTGAGAAATAATCATCTCCACACTTCCACAAAGTCAGGATCCTGGTATGTCATGACCTTCTCTCTCAAGATGTTTGTCTTGTTGGCTGCTCAAAAGCATTCAATAAAGACTGTTTTACATTCTCTTCTGGTAGCCAGTTCCTGCCTGTCACTCACCTTCCAAGTCTCTCACTCACATCTCAGCTCTTTTTTGGCAGAAGTTACATCACATTGTTCCAATCATTTAATATATGCAGTCACTTATACACTGAAATACACATCAACATTACAAATAACTTTGTGTGTTTTATATACCTTGTCATATGAAATGTGTGTTTTTATTTATTGATTTTTTTTGCAACAGCATCCCATATTGACTTAGAGGTCCATTACATTCAAGTTCCTTTTTAGCAACATGGTCACTTGTTCCCTGCTTTTATTCAGGCATTTGCTTTCTTTTTCCTGAGTGCAGTCTCTGTCCTTGTCTCTCTGGTGTTTGTCTGACTGCTTTCAGATATTTGTTCACTGCACAAGATCACTTTGCATTCCAGTCCTGTCATCCCTCTGGTCTAATGCCTTCCACAAATGCACATCTTTATTCTATGGGAATAATGTGTAGGGCCAAACGTAGGATATTATTTGCAAGAATCATCCTACAATAGTCACCCCTACTTTGCCCCCACTTTTACAATGTTAAGATAACAGTTCTGTCTTTATGCAGTTTTTGTTGTGGTTTTTGTTTGACTGGTTTTTTGTTTTTGTCAGTATCATCTAATCACACCAGGATCGTATATTCCTGGTTTGTTCATAGTAATGGCATAGAAGATAATGTCAAAAATCCTACTGGTATTAAGATTCATATGCCACAGCTTTTTCCTAATCTGTTTGACCAGATGTTCTGGTAAAGGGAAGTGAACAAAACAAAACAAAACAAAAACAAAACAACAACAAAAAAAAACCCACAAACAAACAAAAACCCCAACTAACCAAAACAAACAAAAAACCCAAACAAACAAACCAAAAAACCCAAGAAAAGTAAGGATTTCACATTTTCTTCAGTCCACTCCATCGGAATGTTTCTCAGGCCTTTACAAAATTTAGTTTTTGAAACCAGTGTTTCACTATTTGTTTCTGAATTCTTCTAAAATTAAAAGCATACTGACTATTCTGTACTTTTCTGAGTCTCTTTTAAACTTTTCTACTTTCAGTTGCCTGGGATCTCTCCACCCTTCATCACTTTTTGACACTTACTGCTTCAGGACTGTTCTTTAAATACTGGTGGATTTCATCATACATCACTTATGCAAGTATATCTAATTCATCTAAATGTACTTCACCTTTTACCTGAAGATGGAACAAAAGACAATATCAACCCAACCTTCTTTACAGCAGCTTTTGATTGTATTCACTTTTGCCACTCCGAGCTTCTCAAATATTTTGCTTATTTAATTCTGCCTTTTGCTGCCTTTCTCTTGTGCAGTATTCTCTTTTTTTAAAATTGTATATTTTCATGTTTGTGCTCTTCCTTTATAGTCATCTGCAGTTATATATCTTGGTTTTGCTTTTTTTTTTGCAACGCCTTTCTGATAGTCAGATCTGTAATGATCTTCTGATAGTGTTGTAATATTCTCTTACAGTGCTTCTTATCTTTCTTCTGTATTGGGACACTTCACCAGTGTATCTTTAATAAAGTCTCTCTCAGTAGTGCCTGCTCTCAAACAATACACTTTTATCCCTTGGATTAAATTCCTGACAAAATCTTCCTTACAGTTTTTGAACTTATTTTTCTTTAAGTCCATTGATCCTTACTTCCCATATTTCATACCATCCTTTACTTAGCAGTAGTCTTTTGTGATATTTTACAAATGTTCAGACTTTCCAGCTAGTTCTCTCCAGTTTGAATGAGAGGGAAATAAATAACTATTTCTCCTAGCACTGTATTTCCCAAAAATATGTTATTACCATCTTAACTTTTAGTGTGAGTGGATCCCAAAAGCCATCTTGCCATTATAGTTAAGCTAATTTGGCAGAAACATTCTTTTCGGCAATTGTATGTTTAATCTTGCAACAGGGAAATGGATTCAGTAAATCTTCTACCCACTTAGTGTATGTCAGTGGCACCAGGGTTGCTGATGTTCTTCTTGACACTCCACTGGTAGGTAATTTGGGAACTAGGGCATCATCAAATGCAGAAGCTGTTTGATGAACTATAGTTGGCTTTTGCAGATGTGCGTGGCACAAAACGCTCCTTTAGTTGGCAGAAAAAAAATGACTAATTGGAGATAAATGTATGCATATATAAACATTCTTCCCAACAAAGTTATGGATTGTTCTAGCTTTACCATACCATCCTAGAAAATGTTATATACAAACTTCTGGTTTCCTCTTCTTACCAATACTGTGCTTTGTATGTTTTAATCTGTTCCCAAGTACAACTGAATTAATTCTGTGCTTCCAGCTAAAAATCTGCTGCTGCTGGAAAATCCACCTCCTTTTTTCTTCTTCTTTTTTCATTTTTTCCTCTTTTAGGACTTCTGACAACTCTGACTCTTTTCTCCCAGCTAAAGCTAGAGCAAGCATCTCCCATTTCCTCATAAGTTTTGCAGCCCATCCTTCCCCTTTTTCCAAGGGGAAAAAAAGCCCCTTTTTCCTTGCCTGTCATTCCTGGTTGTGCTCAATACTAACATGCCTGCAAATTGCCCTGTCATGTTCCTGTAGTACAGGCAATTTCATCCATGTACTAAGATTTAAAATTCTTCCTCTTTTATTAACCACATTTCTCACATCTGGGAGTAGATGGCTTAACAGGCCACCTTATTTCTCTCCCCTGCTGATGTTGTCCTATCAAGATCAGCTGACTACTTACAAGGGTGATTTTCTTTTATACAAAGTCTTTCCATCACCCTGGTTTTGCAGGATGACAATCTACATGTAGTTAGGCCAGTGCTCAACACCACCTTGTATTCTTGTATTCTATATCCTTGTATTCTATATCTTCAGGATCCATTTGGAAATCCACTCTGTGCACTCAGTGTTGTGCATCAATATGTAATATTAGATAAGATAAAAGCAGCCTTGTAAATGTGACAGGGAAACAGGCTATCCCCAGCACCACCTATGCTTGTTTGCCATTTATACCAATAATTAAAAACTAATGATAGTTGTATGGCTGCCAAGAAACAAACTCCCTTGGCTGAATGGGTGAGAAGAATTTTGCAAGGCAAGATTAAATCATGCTCCCTTCTCTGCTGGGATCCAAGTGTCAACCTTTTCTTTGTGAACTGATAAGTTAATTGCTCCACAATGGAATCAGACTTTAAATTAGTGTAAGATTGTGTTGTCACTTCAGTTTCAGTGGCTCAGCTGGCAGAACTGTGTCCATGATTACCTAGACAACAATTGCTGTGCATCATTCCTCCCCAATTACATTTTTCATTCTCATAGAGCAACCTATTACCCCTGTTTTAAAAACTTGAATGATTTACATCTGTCATCAGAGAAAACTGGAGTCTTCACCTCCAGATAGGCCTTGAGTGCCCTCCTATGAAGTCCAGTATTTTCCTGGGGATGTGATTTTCTGAGCCATAGAGAACTCTTCACTTAAAATGTTATTGAGATCACCAAGTTCGTATCAAAGTGAATCATCTCAATTTTGGCTACTCTTCACTTGCACAGTGTTTCAGTCACCTTTGGAGACTAGAGTTCATCTAAGCTGTCAATTGTATAGCATCTGAAACTGCAAAAGTAGTACAATAAAATGTCCACTACTTCCATTTATAAAATTATCTTTATTCCATTTGTTGGTACCCTGTTTGTTGCTCTAACACTACCAAAGGTTGGCATTCTTCCGAAGGAAGTTCTGGTTAATTTCTACCCTTTTGAGCTAGTGGATTCAGAATAAGTAATTAATTTAAACAAGTACTATACTAATTTCTCTACACTCATTTGGAGTTGTCAGCAGTCTGTATTTATCCTGAAGTTGCCTGTGTGTAGCAGGTTTTGGTTTTCTTTGTTGCTGCCTACACAGATGGCTCTTCTCTGACCACTTCTCCTCACTGCAATGCTCCACATTCCTTCAGAGCTGAACAAATATAATAGTGGCTGTAGAAAGGGGAGAAGAGGCAGGTGAAGCAGTTCCTATCCTTCTTCCCCTCTTTAAGGCTATTCATAGTTGTATGACCTCCATAGGTCTTTCCTCCCTAGAAAGAAGCACATCACCATGGAAACTGTCAAGCTTGCTCAGTGCAGCCTCCTGAGCTTATGGGAAGAGTGGTTCACCTCTAGTGACAGAGAGCATATGGACTTTGCATGGATAGAACAGAGGTTCATATGAGTAACAAATGACTTATGTTTCTACTCAGAAGAACCAGTGTAAGCAAAGAGCAAACTCACAGACACATCTCTAAATGAGGGCATTTCTTGAAGCATCAGACTATAGTGCATTGGATGACTCTCTTTAGTCTCCTTTATAGCCTGGAAGATTTAGCTGCAACCTGTCTAAAAATTATGAGAAAACAATCACACCTTTATGCTTAGACAAATATGGAATCCAAAGGACTATCAATTATTTGCTTTTATTTTCAAAGATTTAAATTATGCCCCTGTTCCTCAGGTGTTCTTTATCTGGTTACAAGTTTCAGGAGTTCAGAAGCACGAATCCTGAAGGTGCTGGGTAACCACTGTTATAATCATGTCTCTATCTCTGAAAGAGTTAATATTGTTACACTAGTCTGAAAGGAACAGAGAAGGATCTTGCCTATCTGTCTAATGCTTTTCACCCATATGAGGCAATTTTTGTGGTTTATGGCACAATTACAGGAAAGTGTTTATATTTGTATAATTGAATAAGATTTATGGTCTTCCTTTTCATAGAATCAACATATAAACCTGTTCCTCTATTTAGGCAGTTAATATATTAAAACTGTAAAGCAAAACCAGGCCTACTACTCCATTTTGCTAGAGATCACATCTCTCCATTAAAAATGAGATTTACCACAATTTACAAATGCCTTTCAGTTCAGCAGTAAGCTTTATATGCAGACTATTGCTCTGACTTTCATTCCAGAAACCAGGCCTGTTCTGCATAACTTCCCATTAAAAACTCTGTCAAAAGAGTTTCTGGATTATAGGTTATATTACATCAGATTGGTTTCTGTAGTGATGTCCTCATCAATACACTCTGTCTTATTCTTCTGACAGTACTCCTTTTTAGTGAACCCATGCTGATAATTCCCCTTTTTAATGAGCCATTTTCTCTATCTCTTTATAAGAAGATTCCTAAACCTCTATTTGGAAGAAGAAATAGGGTAACAAATCTCTCAAATGAGATACTTACCTTACCATTAGATTGTTTCTAAGTCATCCCATTGCCTCTGTTTTCATGATAGACTGAGGAGAGAAAGAGAAGTATGCAATGCAGTTACTAAATATTTAAGGAGAAAGGTTAACTTCCCTCTATCACATTGTAACCCTCATGTCTATGAGTGACTTTTATGTGGACACCATTGGCAAGGTTTGGGGATTTGAAAGCAAGATGATACATCATGATAACATAGAAAATACCTAACTTTTGCTAATGCTCCCAATAATAAGCTAAGATGAACTTGCTGTTAGGCTGAGCATTAGTGTATCTATCACTCCCAGGGCAGTCACACACAGAGTCTCATCAGGTCATCCCCTTGTCATGTGGGGAAGAAGGAAAAAACAGAATATGACTTTAAAATGCTAAACCTTGTGAATATTTAGTACTAAGACCAGGGTGCCCATTCTTCACTTCTTTTGTGTGTTGCAGTTATATTTGTAAACCACTGGTGCCAGGGTTTTGCAGCCGGGACAGGGACCGACAGGCCAGCTGGCTGCATCAATCAGCATCAACTTCTCAACAAGAAATCAGTAGAGATTTCAGAAAACTTACCTGTGAGGGTCTCTTGCCTGTTCTCTGTTATTCTGGCCAGTTCAGGCAGTCTTGCAGTCCTCAAAGAGGCAATGCAATGGTTCCTAAGCAGACCTTGCACTGTCTAAGGTGTATCATATGTCTTGTTGTCTGACCTGCATGTATTATTATGCACTTAATTTACATAAACACTATGAGCAAAACTTCATGTATTAAATGGTTTTCTACAAGTACAGTGTATTTAGAAAACAATTACTTTGAACTGTATGTTACAAGCAAAATTCAGTGACAGCTGAACAGGACTGAGGATTTTAAATCACCATTTTCTATTAAATAATCATATATTTCATTGCTTTATTTAGTTCTCTAAATTGCACATTTCATTTTAGATTTGATGAAACTGGTATACCAGTTATTAGTTATGAATCCAACAAAAGGCAGCACATTCTAAGTGGATATGCTGATTAAATAGGAAATAATAGCTGGGTACTCCTACACAGTCCAGAAAAGAGAAATACTTTTTTACAGTGAAAGCCCATTCACCTCCCATCAAACCATCTATGTGAATGCCCTTCATAGATGAATATTATGGTTCTTAGCTCAAAGGGGGATATGTGGGGTGTCTACAAAAATTTCAAGGTTTTAGGAGTTGGAAACTTACCTACCATTGTCTTATTTTGATCTGTCTTTTCCACAATTTTCATTCTGTGTATGCCTTAAAAAAAACCCACCAAACCAACCAACCAACAAAAACCACACTGCTGAAACCTCTCTTGATTTTCTTGCTTCACTCACCTTTCTCTAGAGACGTATCAGGAAACTGGCAGCTTTCCATAAAAAGCTATTCCTGCTTCTGCAAAACTCTTGATTCTGATGCATAATAATTCTGCAAAAAGAAAGCCTCAAAATATAAATGAACTAGCCAAGTAATCCCAACAATTTAAAGAAACTCAGTACAGTTCCCAGTGGTGTGACAACTAACAAATCCATTCACACTAGTTCCTTCCAAGGAAAGAAAAACCTGAGCTTAACTTAAAAATTGAAGGAAGATGGATGCTTCAGCTCCACTGTGGATCATGGGAAGAAAGCACCCATTTCCCTTCACCTCTCTTTGAAAACCCCAGCCACACAGAAATTGCTTCTAAGATACTATTCAAGGATAATACTGTTGAAGGTGAGGAGGCAGTCCTGTCTGAAATCTGTCTCCATATAAATTAATGAAGGTTTGTAATCTGTCCCCCAGCTCTGCTAATCTTGCTAGGATCCATTTCTTCGGATGTAAATGCCCGCCGTTCATTGGCTGTTTAATACTGAAGCCCTACAGTCCCTCTCGTTAATAAGGATGCTCAAAGAGTACATGCTGTGCTTTTATTTGTACATCTTCATCTTCTTACTCATTATAAGTAACAGTTTTACTGAGTGTTTCAATGCCTAATCATGTTGTTGTGTTTTTTTCCCTTCCAATCCATACTTGTGGTTTAATATACCATTACAATTTAAAGCCCCTGTAAAGAAAAAGTGGTTCTTATCTTCTGCAGAAATTACTTTCATTAAGCACATTCTGACAGTCTATGGGAGCGTGGAGGTACTCAAGGAAAAGCTGTAAATTGTGGTGCTGTTAACTGCAAGCATAGGAGAAGGCACAGAAGCCTCAACAGCTTAAGGAATAATGAATCAAAATGAAGTTTTTTTGCATTAAAGCTGATTGCAAATAAAGGCAGCAGTGTTTTCAGATTGGTACTTGACTCCTACTAAGCTTTGATCAGAGTTCTTGATAGACATGCTGTCTCAGAGACAACAAGAGTGTGTCCCAACCAGAAAGACCGGTGCACTGTGACACTGTATGCCTAGCAGATTGCAGCCTGATTTCCTAGGAATATTGCGTAGTTTGTCACTTTCTGTTCCAAGTCAGTTGCTGTGGTGTGGAGGTCTTGGCTACCTTGCACTGTTAGGTAAAAAAGTCAGCAGATTTATGTTTATTCTCAGTTGTGATGTTCCATTATCAAATTCAGCATCAATCTAGTGACCACAGAAGTAGTATAGGTTAGGAAGCTACTTGATGCTACAGTGAACAACCATCATGGTTCCCATCCAACAAAAGAAAGCACATGTGCCCTTGGTCTTTTTCTTTCCTGTTTTTCTTTCTGCAGAATTGTCCTAAATAGGAGAGCAGTCCTCTCTGCAAAAGATCCAACACAGCTCGCTGTTAGAAAATTGAAGTGATACTCAGCCTAAATGTCCTGAATTTTCATCATTGCTTTCTCTTCTGTTTTCACTCTTGTGGAAATTAGAGTGATAGTCACCATTTAGCTATCTTGATAATACACAATATGATACTAAGTCATAAAATGCATGGGCACAAATTAAGGCAGAATCCAGCCTGTTGAATTCTTTGCAGCTTTAGGCTCATCTTCCCAGATTCAGTTGCAGTCACTTCATTCCTGGGCCCTCTTACATCATGTGAAACAGTGACATCTGTGGTCTTGCCTTCCTAGACAGCCCAAGCAGCACCAAATCGGTTAGGTGACCAGGAAAATGCATGACTCATTTGTGAGTTGGTCTCTTGTGGCATGCAAAATCCCTGCCAGCACCAAAAGCAATAGTTAAACATCAAAAAGAAGATCAAAATAAAGCCCTGAACATAGAGATGGTTAAATCACCTCACATGGTGTCTCCAAGGCTCCATGACTAAACATCGAGAGCAGCACTGCACAAGATAATTAACCCCTGAGAATTTGTTTTCACTAAATTGAGTGTAAAAGCAATCTTTCAATTCCAAAAAGCATTGGAGACTACATAATTACTACTATCTTTTTCAAGGTGAAGGTGGCATAGGAGTGTGAAGCACTCATGTTATTTAAGATGTAATCATCTGCAACTTAAGGAGTGCATTCAGTGGCCTACAGAGAGAGCGGGATCTCAGTGAGGAACCCATCAAGGAGCCTTCTGGTGCTAATAGGTAGTGGCTGAAGAAGTGGCACAGTTTCATGGTGATCTTCAGCTTTACACCAGGGGAGTATGTGGACCTTTATTTTCAAGATGTTAAGGTGCATCATTTAAAGAGGACAATTAAGTGGCACATCTCAGTGATTATTTACAAGTATTGAATAGGCTTAGGCATGACAGAGATAAGTAATCATATATTTTTAATAAAGAGATACAAATACCTGTATATGTACTTGTAAAGTAATTGATTTTGAAGACAAAGGCATCAAATTATGAAGTTCAACAGCCAATGTCAGACATAAATTAGATGATGACCAGCTTTGACTAAATCCTCTGTTATGTGGTTTACCAATTATCAGGACCATCTGACAGCACAGGCATAATTTAACATAACTATGTCCCCATGATTCTACAAAATAAGAAAGAAAAAAAAACCACACAAAAACATTACTCATTAGAGTTATTTTGAAGAAAAAACCCAGAGGTTAATAAGCACGCAATTGTTTTATACCCATGGGCCCATTAACCTACCCTTCCTTGCAGGATTTATTCACAAAACTCAGTAGGAGTTTTCTGAGATGATTTGCATGTCTAGTTCCCATTAGAGTTAATAGGAGGCGTGCATGCAAATGCTTTCTACACGATAGGGAATAACCTTTCTTTGAAGACATTAAAGAAAACTTCTTGTTCACTCTTCCTCTAGTGTATTAAACTCAAAATACAGACCAGATATTTGTTCTATTCTTTATGTTCCTGACTAAAATCTTCAGTTCAGGAAATGCCTTCCCATCTCTTTTTCTTCTTCTTCTTCTCACTTATTCTTCCCTTCTGTATTTCTGCCCTCCCAGTTCTTCTCTTTCATTACCAGATGGACAACTTAAGAATCTCTGCCAGTGCAAGAAACGGGATTGCTCTTTTCACCTCACCATGTTATACTCTTTCAAGCCAAAGGAAAAGGAAGGAAACACTCTGTTCAGCTTGGTTCTTAATGCAACAAGTGGTGCAATTCCTTCCCAAGGGAAGCTTTTATTACAAGATGGGTGATACAGGATTTCAAATGGAGGGCAAACAAGTTACAGAAACCCCTTGAGGGTCACTAGACAGACAAATGTCACTATGATCGGGAAATCCCTAACCTGAGCATAGCTAGTGGCTGGAATAATACTCAAGAGAAGTATATCAAATGACTGCCCTCTTCTTTCTCTCCTTTGGCTATTTATATATGGCCACTGTTGGAGAAAGGATACTCACTCATCTGAAACAATCTGCTTGTTTTATACAATGTTGGACATTCAAGTATTAATCCATGTGTTTGTATCACCATATGCTGGCCTTGCACTTCAGAAGTTTAATAGATTAAATCTTCAGGGCTGCAATACTAACAAGGAAGGGAAGGAGTCACCCGACTGCTGCTGCACCCTGTGCCTGGGCAAAGGTACATCACACTGAGAGCCTGCCAGTACAACATACTATACACAGCCCTCAGTAACTTTCCCTGGTTATTCTGAAGTCTGAAGGTAAAAACAGATAGCCCCAGGTTGACCTTAGGAAAGGAGGGGAGAAATAAACAGATTCCCTGAGGGATTTTGTAGATGAGGAGGGGCAGCAAAATAGGAGCTGACACAGTGAGAGCAACTGTGAAATCAAGCTGTTAATGTGCCTATGGCTTTTACTACATGCCATTGAGACTCAACCTTGTAAACTGCTTCTGAGAAAGGAATGCCCAAGGAAAATCAAGGATCAGGAGACTGTTGAGGTCTTTCTCTGATGGAAAGATTCTCTCAGATCTCAAACACCACATCACGTTCAATATGTTGCTAGTAATTCCTTAAGGAGCAGACACAGCTGGAATATACCAGCTATACACCCACTGAACTTCACCAAGCAAACATAACTTTTCCTCAAGGGTTTGATGAAGTGATCAGTGCTAGGATTTCCATGATGCCTTTTTGGGAAAGGCAAGAGAAGATTTCCCTACTACTCCCAGCTATGGAGGTGAGATTTCTCTTGAATTGGTTCTTTCTGAAAATTGAGCTATTTCTTTGCCTCCTATCACTGAACTGTGGTGTAAGGTTGTTTTGTGAAGCTGAGAAGATGTAATATGTCATCCTAAATATACCATATGTTGCAAAGCAGAGGATGTTTATTCTTAAATGTATAATTTGCAGACCAATTTTGACATGCCTTGTGGCAAATGATTCGGGTCTTCAGAGTTTTTGATCTCTGTATATTACTGAGAATATAGCACTCTAGTTCATATTTGGACTTTTTTTTATGCAGTATTTGTTGCTCACAATTAACTTATTTAACTTTGTCACTTCACAGCATGGCACATGAATCACCAAGAAAGGGTTACGTGTTACGTCATTTAGAAATCTTGTGCAGCATAAAATTTGAGGATAGTCCTGTATGCTTGTTTTATTTTGTTATTAAGAAGTCAATGAAAATATACCAAGTTGACTGTCAATCTTAAAGCACATATGTGTATCTTCCCCTTTCCCCCCCCAAAATACTCTGTTCCTTCTTCTTTAGAATATAAAAGAAACAGATGCTTTAATTTTGCTGTTCTCTATAGCATTGTAGAGGGAACATGTCTTTTAAGGTTGCTGAGCAATTGCAGCTTCCAAAGAGCTACTGCTTAAGAAAGGAAATAGTTTTGAATAAATAAAAGAGAAACCAATCAACAAAAAACCAAACCAAACAAACAAAAAACCAAACAAACAACAAAAAAACCCCAAAAAACAATAAAAAAAAGAAAAAACCTCCACCCAAACTACCAAAAAAGGCCCAACTTAATAAAACCCACCTTTTTTTTTATGTCTTTGTCTCCCAAAATGGATGTGTAATTCATTGCATCTGTAGTCAATTATCCATTCAAAACAATTGCTGTTTCACAGTGATTAGCTGATTTGCCAGTATGAGAGGCAGCTGGATTTTCCATGGCCAAGTAGTAAAGCACAAGGTAATGAAATCTTTTGAGCCCATATTCTTCTCTTTTTAAAGCATACAGATTAATAATCTTTCTACTTCAAAATAAGACATCCTTCTAAAATAAAAATAGCACTATTTCAGGTTTTAAATGGAAAGTCAGTAGCAGTCATTTCAAAGATTTTTTATGTGGACAAATGTTCTCTGTGGACACCAATTGCTTTACCATTTCTAACGGACAATATCAAACTGTTTGGGATAATGTGTGTCCTCAACTGCTATGGCACAACCTCTTGGTCCCTGGCTTTTGTAATGTTTTCATTGCTGTCATGACAAACTTTACCTGTCCTTGCTGTGCTTTAAATTTTTCGGTTTTTTTCTCTCGACTACTGAGATAAACTGTTTGCTGTCTCTTGTCTATAGAGTCATAGAATAGTTTGAGTTGGAAGGGACCTTTTAAAGGCAAAGAGCAGGGACGTCTCTAGATCACCTAGACCAGGTTGCTCAGACCCCCATCCAACCTGACCTTGAACATTACCAGAGTAGGAGCATCTGCCACCTCTCTGGGCAACATGCTCCAGTGTTTTACCACCTTCATTTAAAAAGAACTTCTTTTTTATGTGTAATCTAAATCTATCCACCTTCATCTTAAAATCATCACTCCTTCTTCTATCAGAACAGGCACTGCTCAAAAGTTTGTTCCAATCTTTCTTACAGGCCCCCTTGAATTACTGATAAATACTGTGATAAGGTCTCTCAGTAAATAACTTCCTCTTCTCCAGACTGAATAATGTCAATTCTTTCAGCCTTTCCTCATAGAAGAGGCATTTCATCCCTCTAATGTGGACCTCCTCTGAACTTGCTCCAACTGGTTCATGTCCTTCTTGTTCTGAGAACCCCAGAACTGGATGCGATACTCCAGATGGAGGCTCGCAAGAGCAGTGTAGAGAGGCAGAATCACCTTCCTCAACCTGCTGGCCATGCTGGTTTTGATGCAGCCCAGACCATGGTTGGCTTTCTGGGCTGGTATTTGAGGCATCATGTGATATTTGTGTTGAAAAAAAATGCAAGTTTAAGGAACTAACCCAGTCCTACTTTTACTCTTAGTCATACTAGTATGTAATGGGGTGAATTACACTAAGTCAATAATATTACACAGATTTAAAACAGGTGAAAATAACTTAGAAAGGAGAACATATAAAGGATAAGCTATAGCATTTAGGTATTTACTTTTCTTTTTAAGAGGCTTAGAGTAATTCACTACAGATAAGAGTCTGATGGAGTTACAGCTCATAAAAATGGTTCTCCTCCATCTACTTCTTCTCAATTCATTCTCTGCATGGGATCCGCTCCTATTAAACCTGAGCAATGAGGTTGTAAAGGACAGTTAATGGAGGGAAAGCCACTTCTCCCTCTGTTTGCTTTAACATGTTAGTGCAGTTGAAAGGGTGAATTGTACTTTTGAGAGAGATGTCCAGGAATGGTATCTACTTTACAGACAAAAGTAAAGCTTTAATTTCTCCTATTTCTTAAGAGTTTGATGATTATCAAATCAGATTAGCCTGTTATGATGTAAGATGACAACTCCGTGGGAACAGACTTGTGTGCTGTTGGAGTGGGTGAGGATACAGCACTCTTTGGATGTTGGGCTTGTAAGAAATATAGTTGTTGTCTGAAAACTTGGCCTACTGTATGTAGATGAGCATGATGAGACATATAGATACATATTAAATAGCAATAAAATATCTTAGATTGAAGAAGAATTTATGTAATGGAAAGAGTAAGTGAACGTATGTTTCCTGGAAGTAACAATTTAATGTGTGTGTGTCATAAGCAAGTGCTTCTCTATCCTTTGAGCAGGAAATAAAAGTCCCAAAAGATATTGGTTAGAGAAGATGAAGGACATCCTATATGGTCTTTTTGAAGTACAGAAGACGTTATTGCAAGGTACAGCTCAGTTCTTGACCTGTTATTGCAGATGTTCTTGGATTCTACTGGAATGAAAAAAAATAATCCTACTTTGGAAAGAAACCAAACAAATTTGTTCTTCCTTGAATCAAATTTCCTTCATCAATACCCATGAGGCATTGGAAACATTTAGTTCTGTGATTCCTAACACAACTGGTTTTGTTTTTTGTGGGTTTTTTTGGGTTGGGTTGGGTTTTTGGGTGCTTTAATTCCCTTTCCTATACCTTTTGGGAAATATAAGAGGAGGTTTTGTCTGCACGAGTATCTCAGGAAGCTATTCTGTGGATGACTTGCTTCAATGGTAATCTATGCTTCTCTGTCCCTGATACTCAGAGCAATTACAGGACAAAATCCTGGCTCCAATCATCCTCTCTTCCTCCTAGATTACATTTTCTTATTACAATAGATGAACTTTGACTTCTTACCATTTAAAATGCAGCTGCTGAGTTCTTATCTTTTGCGTGTTGCTCTGATTCTCTGAGCAGTCTCTGTTGGTTTTTTTTTTCCTTTTTTTCCCCTTCCCCTTTCACTTGCTCCTCTACTTTATCCTATTCCTCAGTGCACAATCTGTCTTACCTTGAAGGTCATTCACAGCGTTCTCTTCCTCCCTCCTTGTCTAGTCAAGTCTCTTATCTCGGAACATTAATTTAGCTTGACTACAGTGAATGAAAGTAATGAAAAATAATTGGTTATTTGCAATACTCCTAATCATGGTTGTATTCATGTGTCTTTCTCTTTAGATCTTTAAGGTAATAAAAAAAATGTTGCTTTCTGTGAAATGTATTGAAATCCATTTAATCCATCACTGGATAAATATTATACACAAATATATTTGCTTTTCTTGCAGCAAAAGTGTAGAAATTAACTATTCCAGAAATATGGAGATGTCCATCTCCTAAAGACAGGTTCCAATTTAGTTGCTTCTCTCACAGCAGAATTGTCAGAGATCAGCATTTGGGAGTAACCTGGACATTTAATAATATGAATCATAACAATTTTATTTAGATTGGTGCATTCATGACTATTGTGAAACATCTACATTTTAATTTCCTGCATTTGTAACCATTTGAATTGTGATCAGGACATGCAATAAGAATGATATTTTGTTTAGATGTTGTCTTTCTAGACAAAGACTTCACTGTCCTTCCAGAGCTGCATGGTCAAAGTTGCATCCGGGTTTTACACAAGAGTTCCTGGTCTTCTGCTGAATAATTCCAGAGAAGAAACTGGGGAATCAGCTAGTTGTCTTCATAGCCAAGTTTCTGTTGTTTATGGTAGACTGTCTCTTCTTCCATTCCTTTTTAAAGTCCACAAATCCATGTCTTTAATAGAAGGAATCTGAAAATCCCAAAGATATTTATCCAAGCCACAGAGTCAACTCTCTTAGTCAGCAACCTGATTTATATTTTCTGCTTTAGACTAGCATCATTAGGATCTAAGTGATAGAAGGCTTTTATCTCAATCTCTTCTCTTTTTCATTTTTTCAATTGTTGCTTGATTTTTAGGACTTCTCATATCACTATTTTTCACATAGAATAGTACTTGGAAATGCTCTCCTTAATATCTGTCCTTTATTTTTCCCAGCAGCCTTGCAGTCACCTTTCAGTTGAAAAATGTACCTAACTTCTTCCTTATCCTAAATAAATACACTATTTTCAATGAGGTTTAAGCCACTCCATGAGGGAAAACTAATACCAATGTTACACCACTCTTATGTGCCTAAAATATTTTTCAGTGCTAAAAATTTTTAATAATGTACATTTTCTGTTGATCATAAACTCAGTTACAACTGCCAATTCATATAACTTTATCTCTTCCTTGTCCTTCACCACCCTTCAGTATCTTGGAGATTTCTTCTCAATGCACAGTGATTATATAGAAGGGATTACTTTGCAATTTCAGTTGTATCTGAGTAATCTTTGAGGGTGAAAAAAAAATTACTTTTTCTGCAATTTGGAACTATTTTACTCTCTTACAAATCAGAATGGGTGAACAGATTTTAGTCTACTTCACCAAAAAAACCCCACAATCATTCTAGGACTGAGACCAGGTATGGGGAACTCATCTAAAAGGAGTGTTGTTTCTCAGAAAGGTAAAACAAGATGAAAAGTAGAAAGAAGCCTTGAAATAACCTTATCTCAGAACAAAGCAGATGAATATCTTCCTGAGTTCTCTTTGAGCTATAGCTCTGTTTATGAGGAATGGAGCAAATGATAACATGTTATGTTTGGCCTTGTGTTTGTTATTCTCTGTGTGCTGTTGACTTCTCAGAAGCTTCATGGATATTCTTGTTCAATGTCAGTATCAAGCCTCCAAGTCACTACATTAGCAGCAGCCAATCATATTGGCTCTTTCATGAGGTGATTTCATGAGTTTTGTTATGCTGAGGAGGAGCCAGACTGTGCAAATCTTTCTTCCTGGCACATATAATTTTCTTGCTGAGTCTATTAGTAGGTGCAACTGAACAAGTGAGAAGGTAATATCATTTTGTCCCACAGTTTAAGCAAAGCCATTCTCAAGATGACAACTAGTCGAGAGAATTTAATAGCACTGTGTGAAAACTTAAATTCTGAAATTACATTAAATAAATGGACTTCAGTGTAACATAGTTGGTTTTACAGACTGATTTTGATCTGTGACCTAACCATGATAAGGTAATGAATCATCCTTGTCCACTTAAGGATTGACTAATTCTGGTCTGACATCTTGAAAAACACTGCCACTCTGAGAGTTACCAAGCTTATTTTGTCCTTTGCATCATGTACTGCAGGAAAGGAGGGACACATAGAGCTATACCTAAGTAATCACAGGCACAGCAGGTGGACCTTGGACTGCCTTTTCTGCCACTGATCCACATGTAGAATCACAGAAACATTTAGGTCGGAAAAGACCCTTAAGATCATTGAGTCCAAATGTTAATGAAGCACTGCCAAGTGCACCCCTAGACCATGTTCCCAGGCACCACATCTACACTTCTTTTAGATACCTCCAGGGATGGTGACTCAACCACTTCCCTGGGTGGCCTGTGCTTGACAAGCCCTTCAGTGAAGAAGCTTTTCCTAATATCCAATCTAAACCTCCCTTGGCACCACGTGAAACAGAAGACTTTCCTAATGCTGCCACTGAAATCCTATTTGCACAATGTAACATTTTCCTTTTGTTTTAGGCATAGAAGATATAAAACTCAAGGCAGTGAAAATAACATTTACAAGGTTGGTTTCACAAACCCCTGGGAAAAAGAAAATCAGAGTTAAGGTTTCTGTTCTTTTTCTTTAAGCCATATTGTTGGTCATAAGAAAAATATGATGGCAACTTGTTATCTTCTGTAACTCTTGCTGTAACACCTACAGAGAACAATGTAAAGCAGGGATGCAGTGACGTGCCTTAAATTAGATCTCACTTTAGCAAGCTTCAAGAGGATATTTTATAGTAGCACAATTTCAAAAAGCAATACATTCCTTGGACTTTTTTATAATAAATCATCATTTCCATGGCTGGCAATTCCCAGTATCCCCTTTGGTATTATTTTAGCAGCAGTACAGCTTTGAATAAAATATTTCCTCCCTGAGAGTGCCTAAGATTCTTCTTGCAGTCTAGTCACAGCATGGACTCAAAAGCACAGGCCTCTGGACCACACCAGGAAATGCTGCATCACAAGGAGTGGTTCTCAGCCACACTTTGCTGTCAACATACATTCTGTCCATTGGTGTTGAAGTAGTTTTTGTACAGCAAATACAGAACATACAAGTATCGAGTTTTTTCCAATACAGTTTGGATACTGATAAATGCTTTAAGATGCTGCCTTAATGCAAGCACTATTGACAAACTATTAGTGAGATGGGAAGGAGGAAAAAAAGGAGCCAAGATTCATTATTTTGTCAGTTATGGACTTGCCAGATTCTGTTTAGTAAAGGGTAAAAAGGGTAATGCAGCACCAGAAGCAACATATTTCCCAGTGTTGGTCCTTTTGCTGCGTTACACACGAACATGCAGGGTCCAAATGAGAGAAGGGTAACTTCTTGTTATTTTTTATTGGTGGATGCAAATAGCTTAGATTCAGCAAGTTATTTGAGTACACAATTGGCCATTGAATTAAATGGGACTTACCCACTTAAAGCTAAATGTGCCCTGCAGAATGAACACTATAACACTGAGATATTAAAAATAAATTAGGGTTACATAGTTACCACAGTACAGAAGTTGAGACCATCCACCATCTGAAGTAAGGAAAGAACTGAGAAGCAAAAGAACAAATCCAGCATATGATCTTTAATACCTTTAGGCATGATGAGATAATAAGTAAGTTATTGTTTTCTGAGCCATTAAAGAAATGCATTGGTTTTAGAGATGTTCTTATTTTTAGTGAAATTTTAGTTTTCACAGGAAATGCAGACAGACTCTTCCTATGGCTTGCAATGTGTTTGCTAGAAACAACCATCTGCTTCTCCTGCTTTCTCCTAAGGGGAATAAATTCCTTACATCTGGCCTGCATAATAGGACTTAGTGCCAGAACCTAGACCAAATGAAGTTAAATGATGTCTTTCCCTTAGTCAGGAAAAAATCAGGATTGTATTGCTTTTATGGCTAACATCTCCTGCTGCTTTTGCTGTTTTTTGTTTGACTCTTATACTATTCCAGATAATGGGCAGATGTTGCCGCCCATATATCCTTATTTCTAGATTTATGCACAGGAATTCTCTTGCTTGGCTCAGCATAGATGCTCAGTACTATCTTTTTTCCAAAGAGCTTTTTAAAACTTTTAATTATCTTAGTCTCAGAGACAAAACTGCTTAGAAAATCCAAATAATTGGCAACTAGGATCTTTCTAGTTTTTCCAGTTTTGCATTCTTATTTTCTTTTCAGATAATTATTTCTAATTTCTTTAAGTTTTAGGGGTCTCTGCTATTTTTTTGTTTGTACTATTGCTCTCATTCTCTGTGTGTTTTATCTACTGAGGAGCCTCAGAATCAGACAAACCTCACACAGTCATTCAACAAAGAACTTATATTTTCACTGTGGAGGATTTAGATTTTGCAGATAATTTCAGACCACTAAACAGAAATATTCCATAGAAAGAGAGGTCCTTAGGATTTTCTTCTCTTCTGTAACACATTTTTTGAGCAGGACTAAGTTTCATTTTAGTAGAGCAGCAGATCTGAGGCATTGTTACCCTTCTTACTATTATAACTGTTGGTAAAAGATAGAGATGTATCTTAAGACAAGAAAAATATTAATTTTTACATATCTAAGAAGATTTTATACCCAACTTGTACTGTTGAGTTGGTGGCTGATGTAGGTGGGGAAATAAAATCAACCAAAAAGTTACTGAGGTATAGCACAGTGCAATATAATGCTGTTGCCATGGAGAATTCTGTGAGCTTCTATTAAAACACTCTATGAGCTTCTATAATGTGCCTGCTTGTGTGTATATTCAACAATTAGTGAGTTTGGTGAAAACTTTGCTGATTACAGACACGTTTTCTAAAAAAAGGATGGATAGTAGTAGAGTACAGAACAGCTTGTACATGGGAAATAAATGAGGAAGATGCCTAAAAATCCATAAATTAAGGGGAGCTGTGGCAGAAGTTTACAATTTTGTGGGTGGCTGGGAAAGGAGAGGAGAGAATGACTGCTTACTCAAGGGAGAGCAAACAGAACTGGCCTGAGGCAGGCTAAGGCAAACAGAGAAAATTCTAACATGTTCAGCTATCTTTTGTCTGGCCACTTTTGATTGGGTTTCTGTTCTCAAATAAAGTCAATGCTAAAAGCATTAGCAGCTGCCTGAATTTGTGGCTTCCCTGAGAGAACATTGGTGCCTTGAATGGGACTCTGAGAAGGAGCCACCTCAGGCTCAGCTTTAAGCCAGGTGATCTAATAAAGGAGGTAGAAGATGGCAATTCAGAGCATTATTTGGGGATTTTAGAGGAGTTACAAATCATTAGTGAGTTAGGAATGTGTAGGAAAGAAATTAGTCCAAAGAACTTCAAATCAGAAAAATATTCTTCTATTATATTTAACCTGTAAAACCAAGATCAGGCTTCATAATGCAATGCAATGCAATGTTTCCTAAGCAGTAAGGATCCTGAATCTGGTTTTAGGATTGGAAATGAATGCTGCTGGTGTATTGTATTGTTAGTACTTGTCATTGTCTTTTTTCAGGCAGGCCCTTCAGATAACATAGTGCATAACAAGTTCTCATTATCTAATGAAATCACCTGGAAATTGTTTATTGAATTCAGCAAATTCATCCTTAAATGCTTTGGCCATTCTTTTCAAAGTGACAGTGGTAATTTGTTGCTAGTCCAGCTCTAATAGAAATCTCTGAATGTCCCTTGGGATTATCATTCTGTTCATTCTAAACAATATTCCCTGTCAGAGAATGCAATTATTGTGATTTAAATGGCAGTTTGCTTTGATATAAACAGCAATAAAAACCATCCACAACAGCATTCATTGCTACGTTTCTTCCTCAACTCATGAATGTAAGTTTCACACCATCTTTAGTTGAGCATTTATTGCCATTGTTTTTCTTTTCATTTTAAATAGTAACTTACTACATTTCTGATACATATTCAGGGAATATACATTTTTAGGTTTGGGTTTCTAGACTAGTGTGTGGATATTGGTGCTAAATTTATATGTGTGTGTTGCTTCCTCCTGCATAGTGATTTCTGTCTGATTTTGGATAGTCTAAACAGTACTGCTAGAACTGATGGTGTGCCTATTTATTTAGGAGATTGGTATCAGCTGTGGTGCTCCAGTATAGAACATTTACATACTGCCGTGGAATGTAAAATCAGACATCAGCATCTGATGTGAAAGTCTTTTTCAGTACACTATAGTAGGAAATTCACAGAATGTGTTCCAAAATTGCTCCTCTCCTCCACCGAGCTCTTTTTCATACTTTCTTTAATGTGTTCTTGAATTGAAACCAATCACTCCATTATCTGCACCAAAGCATTGCCCTCTGCTTATTCAAATCTCATCTCAAGGTGCTTTGATTTTGAAGAGCTCTTAATAACCCTTAAGTAAGGACAGTGTGTGGAGAGTAGAACATTCTACATTTTGTGGAGAATACCAGCTTGTGAAAGGATTACCCAGTGTCATAGGCACATGATGTCTTGAAGTAACACTTACACATTGATCTGTGCCTGGACTGTAATTTCTACTTTTACCTTTGAGCGTGAGAGGGATACCTTTTCCTCTGTAAACATCAATGCAATAACAGTTTCCAGAAACCAGGCTTTTAAATTTCCTCGTGTTCAGCCAGAAGAGGAGCTTGCTGTGGTAATCAACACTTCAGGGTCCAGCCATCACCAAGTCCCTCCAGCTCTGTAACCTCTCTTAGTGATCTCTAGAGTGTGTTTAGTGATCCAGGTTTATCCCATCTCACAACCCCCTCCTCATCATATGTGCTAGGGGACAGGTTCCTACCTTACATGCTGTCACCCTGGAGAGTCCTTCTGAAAGGTAGGCACAGGTATATCACTCACTGCAATGATGATGGTTCACCTTTCATAGTGTCAAACTCATCTCTTGGATATGAGGCTCTGCAGGATCTGGCAACAAAAGAAAGTGAGTGGGAAGGGTGCCCTAGTTCCCTGTTAACCTGCTCAGGCCTCCCTTGAACTTATACTTGTCCTGCAGTAAGCAGCTGGTCTTGCTTCACATGTCTGAAACCCCTTATAGTTAAGGTGCGAGACCCATAACAGAAATTACTAACTTTGTTAAATAAATGAAGAAAATCATTAGTAGTGATTGATTCTTTGATCCTTTTGTTGGGTATCACTACAAATGAGAACACATTGTATGAAAACCCTCTAACATCTTGCTATCACTTCAGAAACGATCATTTCTCCCACTGAATCTAACATTTTTATTCCAAGCAACTGCCTTTTGAAATAGGCTAAAAGGGGCCTAAACTCTCCTTCCTACTGTTTGTTTTTTTTTTGGTTTGGTTTTTTTGTTTGTTTGGTTTTTGTTTGGGGGGTTTTGTTTGTTTGTTTGTTGTTGTTGTTGTTTTTTGAAATACTTGTCTTACCTATTTCCCTCCATTCCAGCAAAACTTTTAGGTCTTCCACCCAGAAAAAGTCTTATAGGAAAACATTTCCATACAGAAAACATGTTGGTAACAATATCTTGTGGAACCGAATCAATTAATGTGAGAGAACAAGCCACAATTTTTAAAAATCCTTTTAAAATTTAAATTACAAAAACTACATTTGGAAACAAACCAGGAGTACAAAGGGACAAGTGATATGAAAAAGTGACAGAGATCTTAGTATATATAAAAAGAAAAATATTTCTTAAAGTGCTATTGATTTTTATTTTCAGTAATGCATAATAGATACTTGGGGCCACAGAATATACTGAATTGGAAGGGACCCACGAGAATCATCAAGCTCTCAACTCCCATCTCCATACCGAGCAACTGAAAAATCAAGCCTTATATCTATGAGCATTGTCTAAACACTTTTTGAACACTGATAGACTTGGGGCCTTCACCACTTCCCTGGGAAGCTTGCTACAGTGCTTGACCACCTTTTTCAGTGAAGAACTTTTTCCTAATATCCCCTCTGAACTTGATGCAATTCTAAGCCATTCCCTCACCAGACACCAGAAAGAAGAGATGGGCATTTCCCTTTCTGTTTGCCCTCATGAGGAAGTTGTAGGTTGCAAGAAGGTCACCCCTTGGTCTCCTAAGTTTGCGGAGCAAACTTAGTGTCCTTTAGATATTAGAGTCAGATTCATTTGTGCTGTAACTCTTGGTTTCAAAAGCTTTCAAAAAGGCTGTATTTGATCTGTCATATTTAGTATTTTACTAACCAGACTACAATAAAAGTCTTGGGTTTTGGTTTTCTTGTTTTGGGTTTTTTTCTTTAATTAAATGGATAAATAATATTAATACCATGAAAGAAATTTGCATTTATATAGCACTTGTCATTGACAAAGGATCTCAAAGCGATTCACTGATAGTCATAGAAATTTCTAATTAAGAGATCTTCTGATTATTTCTGCTTAAATGTGTGTCTTTTTAATCACCAGAACTTCAGGCTACAATATATTAACTGTGTCATTTCCCCAATCTACAGCCTTACAAATTATGAACTAGATTTTTAACCTCCTACTGTGCTAGCTGAATCCTTACTCAAAAGGGTAATACCACTGAATTCAATGAAGCTCCTCATGTAATTGTTCAGTACTGTATCAAAATATGGTACAGCTTAGATCTATGCATGTCTGGGGCAATTCTGTCTTTCTAAATTTAGTAAACCATAATTTAATCCCAACATAATATTAGCTCATTTTTCATCTAGAATTTAGCAGAAAAATTAAATCCTAAAAAGGGGAAAATCCTGCTCAGAAGAAACTGTCAGTCCTCATATTCTATTTGTTCTTAGTGGGCAATGCTGCGGGTGGCAGAAATGGTGTTTCTGACCTGGTGTACAGAAACATGAATTATTTTTCAGACTCACTTGTCCACACATAGGGAGCCTCAAGTCTGCGGTACACTTTTATTACAAAATAGCATCAGCTGTTACAACTTTCTATGTGCATCTTTCTAATTTGCAGATGTAGATCGTTAGATACTCAATTTACTTTTGTGAAAGTTTCTCTTTAGGGTTTCTGCACAGACCTAAAGCATGAGAGAGGCAGTTCCACCAGAAATATATGGATGAATGAGACTCTTCCTTCTTTGCTCCCCATCAGCTAGAATAACTGCTTGTAAAAAAAGAAGTGTTAAAACTTAAATGGAGTGGAAAAATTGTCACTAGCTCATTAAAATGGAAGCAAGAAATGCTACTTTTGGCTTCCAATAAGTGTTTTAAAATGAAAATTCAGATTTAACTTTGCATTTAAGCCATTCTGCATGTTTTAATCTCTATAAAGTGTGTTCAGAAATTAAATGACTACCTCACCAAAAAGGCAGCGTGGCAGGGAAGAACCAGAACATTTATGGGCACTATTGTCACCTTTCAGAGCTTTTAATCACTTTTCTCCCGGATCTTTCGGTTCTGCATTTTCAGATAACATTTTCACTTTTACCTCAGACATTGGACAGCTCTTATGGAGCTCCTCATCCATGGGGACACCTTTGCAAGCAGATTGTGTTCTGACTTCAAACACCCTGATCTCCATGCTCCTGCTCTGCATGTCATCCATCCCAGAGCCCATTTAGTGTCTTACGTGCCTCATGTTTTACAAGATACATTTCATGAAGTAGGAATGGGTTTCACACTGATACTTTTCCTTGTGTCTTACAAAATTAATGATTGGTAGGGATGTGCCTGGCTAATGATGACCAAAGGAACTGGCATTTCTGTGCATAGGACCTTGTTTTGAATCAAAATCAGAAAAAATATTTGTTTGAGGTGTCCTCCTATGCTAAACATGGAAATGAGAGGCTCTGAGTGATTTTGCAATGGAAAAAACTCATTTCCAAAAAAAAATAAAGGAGAGTTGGGGTGAAAGAAAAGCTGAAAGGGAATTAATATATTAAGAACATTTATGAACTGAAGCAGTGACTACCAATTTGATTTTAGCTCATCTTCAAATTGAAACATCAGGCCTTACCCTCTCCAAATTCTGCTTAGAGGTGGCAAAGCACTTCATTTGTTCAGGTAAATTCCTCTTTTCTTCAAGTGTTACTTCCACACCACTTCTCTCTCCTGAGGCAGGCTGCAGAAACTAGAAGCCCCTTTATTTCTTTAATATGCAGGTGAGGTGCTGTGTGGAGGCATCAAATTACTAATGCAGAGCTAAGAACAAGATGCGATTCATTTATTCTTAGCCCTTCTAGTCCTGCACAACTATCTGATCAAGGTGATATTCAAGGAGCACAGTTTTACAGCATAACAATAATTTTTATGTAATTTTTTTCAAACATTTTGTATTTCAATGCTGATGCTAATTTTTGCAGGAGAAAGTACATGTACTTTGAAAAATAAGGTGATGAAGTGAGTCATTCACCAAGATTCCTTCATCTCTCATAAGAATTAGTATAATTTTCAAGGTCTCCAGGGTTAGAAACCAGTTTTATTTCTGTGATGCTGTACACTAAGGTGTATATATATATAAGGACAAAAAATGGGAGACAATGCAGAGACCCCTGAGGTAGGACCCAAAAAGCTGGCTCTAAAACTGGGACCAGACCTCACCTGATGGGTGTGTGCCTCCATCTGATGCTGCAGATGAACTAATTGCTTCCCCTGCGAGGAGCTGTAATGCTTACGGCTTTTATTTTAGCTCATTGCCACACTGTGCTTCACAGGTGTATTGGCTTTTCTGGAGGTAGCTGCAGATACTGGTATCTAATCTATCATGTCACTGGATGCACCTTAAAAGCATAAAAAGGTCTTTCTTCCACAGAAAACTGTAAGTTTTACTACAGTGATTCTGGAAACCAAAATCAGAGCCTTGAAACTGAGAGGTACTTATGGGGGAGGTGCATTTAACTACCTCTTTGAGGCTGTAAGAATGTCTTACTGGAAAACATATTGCACAAGAGTCTGATTAAAATGACATTGTCTTTAAAGGGAAAGGCAGAGACAAATGAGTCAAAACAAAATGATCGATTACACAGGCAAGGACAAGATGCGTTTACCTGGTAATGTAGGGGAATGACACTAGGGAGCTGTAAGCACTGGAGTAAGACAAACTCAAGAACTGGATTTTTTAAATTATTATAGGCATTAATGAATAACAAGTATTAAGTATACTTGTGCAAATTGTGATAGGAATGTCAGAACTATACTGGGATATCTCAGTTCCTTGATCTGTGCTTGCTCCATTTTACTGTGTGGACTGAATCTGCAGTTCCATTTTTGGCAGTTGTAACCATTAATTGAGATGCCAGTTTGGAGACCAACTATACTGTTTTTATTGTGTCCAGGAGAAGTTTATGATGGAAATAACACTCATGCCAGTGAGTTGGGAAGAGCTGCCAGGTTAAGTATATCCTTGTATGTGAGTTGTGCATCTGCACAAAGCTTATCCTGTTCAATCATAATAGTTTTAATGGTCTTTTATATAGCAAAAGAAAGAAAGAAATCAATGTTTTGAATTGGCAGAACATCTTCTTAAAGGCCTTTAAAGTATTTCCTTTGTTTTGTTTGTTTCTGTGTAAAACCAAATAAACAATTTGGGATTTTGGTACATGTTTTTCTCATTTCTACTTCTGATTAGGAAAAATTCATATTAACTGAGTGAGGAATGTACAACAGGCGAGATTTTGATGTTTTCACAATAAAGAATAGCATAGGAATCATGTAGAAATAAGGTGAACATTCTCCATAGCACAAACCTGGATATAAAATATTCAGAGGATTTTGAACCTGTAGTTGTAAACCAGATATATCTCTGGGTTATCCCTGACATGGAATATGCATTTGATTTTGTACCAGTTAGTATAATTAAGGTCTGTTACAAGTGTTGAAGAATGTTACTGGAATGGTTATGGACCAGATCAAAGATAGTCTACAGCATCTGAGTAGTGAGCAAAATGACTTCTTAAAAAGGTTAACTTTGTCTCTAAAAATACAAAATTTCTATTTATGATTTTGATTTTTATTAGTCATTAGTTAAAGGCCTTGTTTCCTTCTTCTATTTTTCCCTGTCTTAAACTTCTTTCATCTTGTTATGCTTAATGGAATTACCATCCTTTTTACTCCATACATTTTTCAGAAGACGCATGCATTTTCATACTAATAGTCTGTGCACTGCTGAATAATCCATACCAGGCATAGTACAGTTAATCTTTCCCTGTTTCTGACAGAATTAATGGTAAGAATCATTTTGCTACAGTTGAGCATAAATATCTGGGGATATAATTACTGTCTGACAAGATATTAAGCAAATATTGAATATTGCATTGAGAATGAAGCCTTCTAAACAGCTTCTAAATTTACATAAACCATATTAATTAATTAATTTTCTGCTAAAAATACAACATTCCCATCTGTATTCAGTGTAAAATTTTTCAGTCTGGTAGCATCTTGGAAATAGCATAGTGGTAACTCTCCAAGAGCAACAAACAAAATCAAGACCCTTATCAGTCAACTGCAACAAACTGGATCAGGGAGAAGAAATTCTCCCTGCCGTCATGGTCATCCCTGCCAGGCATCTGGCTTTTCAGCCTGAGCCAGCAAGGAGGAGAAGCATGGAGGAACCGTAGAAATTATTTTAAAATCCTCAGGGATTTCTGCATCTTTACAGCAGACTTGAAATTCTTTGTATGGTGCTTCTTGTTTAACAGCAAGCCCAAGAATGAAGTTTGCAAATATTTATCATTCTTGTCGTAGTTGTATGTGTCAGGACCCTGAAAGGTGTTGAGCTCCTTTCCCCTGCAGGAAGCCATAGCACAGCAGGGAGAGCAACACAAGTAGAGCCTCTGAATACTTTGCTAGGATGCAGTTTTGCAGCTCTCAGTAGTGCTACAGTTGTAGCCACAGAACTGTGTCCCTACAGCCCATTTCAGAATTTAAGAGCAACTATGCAGGTGATCAAAAGATAAACTGAGCAGAGAAAATGTACTTAGGTGTCTTTTCATCCATAAGTGCTGCAGTGTATAAGGCCAAGTGTGAAACAGGGACTGGAGATCATTTTATCAGTGTGGGCCAGAGATCTTATAGTAGAAACACTTCTTTAAAATATTTCTTCATATGCCTTGTATCCTTCAAAGAGACTTCAGAGCTCTCTGAAAATGTCATGTAACAAGGAGTGAATTTGCTGTGTTATCACTGATCGCTGAAGCCTGTTGGTCATCAAGAACTCACAGGCGACACTGCCAAGTGTCACTGCACTGCCAAACTAGTCCGCTTCTCATTCCTTTCGATGGAGGCTACCCTGGAAAAAGGAGAGGCATCAGCCAAATCTGCTCTGCTTCACTGATTCACAGTTTGCCAGAGCCCACAAACACTACAAGGAACACACCACTGGTTAGATCAGGGGTGAGCCTTCAGTAAACACCAGCAGACTCGGGACAGATTTATCTTTGTTTAGAGCAATTCTTTCTGTCATAACATGGCACATGGCAAGAATCCCTCAGAGATTTTTCTTAGTAATGAACTCTCAACCAAAGTTTCTGAAATAAGATCTACCCAACTCTGACAATAACCATTTTTCCAGATGAGGCTTTGGGGATTTATAAATATATGTATGCACAACATTCTCCATCTGAAATGTGGATTGCCTATGTTAATTTTTTTTCAAGAATTGGTATGTTTGCATGCTTAAAAACTGGCTGACTGTCTGGAGGATGAGGTTTGGAGGGATTTCTTTTTCTGCAGTTACTGACAATGCTATAGAACCAGAACAGTTCTGAATTTTTAGAAAACATTTTCCCTTGTTATTTTTTTGCTTCCTGGAAGTCCTGGGAGAAAAAGAAACAATTAACCAAATAAATCTGCCTCTTCTTAATCAAAAACACTGTGATTTGAAACTGCTTCTGAGAAAGAGAAAGGAAACAAAACCATTCAATTTGGTATATGATCATTTCTTTCAATGATCTGTCTCTGTACAATGAGGTGAAAGAATAGAGTTAATTCTGCACGAGAGATACCTGTATCAAATGTGGCTCTCCAAATAGGTTCTTCTCCTTAAACCTCTTCATTGATCCCAAAATTGACAGGCATCCAAAAAGCTTATGTTTGTGCAAGTGTGCATTGCCTTTACTTTCCATTATATTGGACTTTTCCCTGGAGCTGTTTGGTTTGGGGGTTTTTTTGTGGGTATTTTTCCATTGTGCACCGAAGCATGCGGTATTTTGGAGCCCTTTGCCTGAACATGAATAAAGAGATACTAGACAATAAAAATGGATGACTGAAAAGAAGAAAAAAGGAAGAAAATATTAGAACAAACAATGTCAGATGGCTACAAATCCATTGCCATTCTCAAGTGAGTTCCAATTTAGGCTTGTCTCATATAAAGAGGGATTCACTCTTATTCAAAGCTAATAAGTAAGCCTGATGCCCTGGATTTGAGTTGAGCAAAGTTTAAAGTTGGACTGAAAGACTCTGAGGATGAAGAAAGTCAAACAATAAGGTAATTAATATCTATGTTCTGGTGTCATCTTGGCAGCACAATGTTTCTACAGCATCAGCTGTGGGAGTTCTCTGCCAAAGATCTTTTTATTTTTATCTTACTTCAGTGACTAGAGTCCATTATCTGAATAGATTGAAAGGCAGAACAAAACTTTCTTCTCACATGCTAAATGCTTAGCTGGAAGGGGACAGTGTCTGCTATTTTATACAGGAACTGTTGTGGCACTTCATCCTCCTATTAAACAGATACTTTAATTTGTTCACTAGGAGAAAAAGGTTAGATTGGTGGCTAGAAACATCTCTAAGAAAAGGACAGACCCATTTAAAAGCATGAGTTATCCTGAGCTCTGGTCATCTGGAGAATCAGAGGAGAAGAAATGGGCTTGCCAGGACTGCATTTCAACATAATATAAAAACCCAACAACTTTAAAATTATTGTGAAAGGGATATGTCAACCAGAGGTGGTATGGAAATTTAAAAAATGCTGGAGAAGTGTTCCTGAAAATTTTTTTAGAAATATCCAATGAAACACTGAAGCACAGATGCAGCAAATCAATTTTTCTATTTTTAAGTTTTCAGCATTATAATGGCTTGGTCTTCACTTCTCCGCTCTTCTTTCCTCATCTTGCCTCATAACATTGATGTATCTTTCCTCTTACGTCTGGGTAGACTCTGGCAGAAAGTTTGAAGATGAAAAATATGCCTTCTACAATGTTTTCTGTGGGAAAAGATGAACTTCAGGACTTTCAGTTAGAAGAATGGAAAGTAGCTCAACAGAATCCCATCACTCCAGGTGGTAGGTCAGTGAGGTATAGAGAAAACCAATATGTGCTGGCATCTGCCTAGGTCCTTGTCAGACTGCAAGAGGGCTCTGGAAAAGTGAGTGGGGAAGGCAAGGGTGTAAGGAACTTCAAACTACTGCTTCCATGAGACCCATGGGAGCCCGCACTGTCATGGAAAGCATTGAGGACTCGGCCCTAAATGTAATTGTACAGAGTTTTTCTTTCCATTGACACAGTTCGTAACATTTTATTCTCTCAAAGGCATTATTATTTGCACTTTCCGTCTGATTCTAACAGTGAAATAGACTTTCTGAAGGCAAAAGCTACTTTTCGGCAATCTCCAATTCTGATGGTCTTTCATGATGCAGTTTCAAGTTTATTTATTTTCTGAGGTCTCTTGCCTCATTTGGTGCAAAAGAGCAGCAGTGAATGAAACAAGATAGTCTTGTGAATGCCTGCCATTCTTTGAAATATGCAATTGAGAACTACTTGCAGAAATCAATATTATTTATGGTCACCTGCAGAAACCCATATTATGTGCTTCTATTCAATTTTATCTATTTTTCTCTGTGATCATTTCTTTACTAGTAGAACTGGCAGTTTTAAACAATTTTAAATTAATAGATCAAGAAATAGATAGAATAAATAGAATGTCTTGCATACGAATGCTGATCCTGCTCCTTTTACTAAAGCGAAAGAGCTTCATAATTCATTCATACCTTTGCAGTCATGACTTATGGAGCTTTTATACTCATGAGAGAAACATAATACCCACCCTTCATGGGTGAAATATTCTGTATGGACTTGGGATTCATTCTCTACTGGTCTTTCTCTTGAAATACTCAAAGATCTAATGATAAGTATTCTTTACAAAAATAAGAGTGGTTTATTTCCAGACCACTGACAAAATTTGACCAGTTTCACTATTCTGGATTCTTCTGACTTTACAGCTTTATTCCAGGTTTTTTCATGCTCATATTGAACATAAAAAACCAAGATATTGTGTATGGAAGTCAACTGAGAATGACATGCATAACTGATTCTGAACAGTATTACTACTATAATATGAGCTATTATTAAGTATACTGATTACAGGTAGACATGAGTTACAGCAGATCTCTAGGCAACCTGAGGAAGAGACTCTCGTTAATAGCTTGGACCAGAGTGGGTGTCAGCACCTTGAGTCAGGTTCCACAGAGCTGAACAGCTTGCACTGTGTGGCTGATGTAAAGAATTTCAGAAAGGATTTTGGATAGACTATTTCAGAATGTCAATTTTTCTAGAATAAAGACAAGTGAAGCAGTCAGGAGTCTCATTGAGAACTTTATCGAAAGTACCAATAAAATAGTAATTGTTGTGGTTTAACCCCAGGCAGCAACCAAGAACCACACAGCCCCTCACTCACTCCCCCACCTAGGGGATTGAGTAGATAACTGGAAGGGTAAAGACTAGAAAACTCATGGATTGAGATAAAGACAGCTTAATATGCAAAGCAAAAGCCACGCACAAAAACAAAGCGAAACAAGGAATTAATTCACTGCCTCCCAGGGTCAGGCAGGGGTTCAGCCATCTTCAGGAGAGCAGAGCCCCATCCCATATAACAATTCCTTGGGAAAACAAATGCCATCACTCTAAGCATCCCTCCCTTCTTCCCCCGACTTTTTATACTGAGCATGACATTGTATGATCTGGAATATCCATTTCGTCAGTTTGGGTCACCTATCCTGGCTGTTTCCTCTCCCAACCTCCCAAGCACCCTCAGTCTCTTCACCAGTGTGGCAGTATGAACAGCAAAAAAAGCCTTGACTCTGTGCAAGCCCTGCTCAACAACAACAAAAACATCTATTATCATCACTGTGTTCAGCACAAATCCCAAACACAGCCCCCTAACAGCCACTGTGAAGAAAGTTAACTCTCCCCCAGCCCAAACCAGCATAGTAATGCAGTTCATTACCTTATAGGTGGATGCATATGTACGTACTGTGGAGCAAGGTGTGTGCTACAGGGTACAGTACATGGCCTATATCCTGTGCTCTCTCAGAGACTCCAGTCCTGACATCACAGTCACATGCATCCTGTGAAATTATGTTAGTGCATTTTCAGTGATGCACAGGAGTACTAAAAAAGTTCAATCTAAGGGACAAATACGCAGAATTGTGTAGGGACATGAAGATGAAAATATGTGAAATCTGGTTGTAAAGTCAGAATATTGTTTTTCCCCATGTATTACTGAAAGCAACTGAAAGATGCTTTTCAGGAATTGAAGAATTTAGGCAACTTCTTTGTGCCTCAGTTTACCCTTATTTACCCTAACGTATTAATGGTATTTTCAGACAGGTATTTTGAGACTGACTTTATGTTCTTGTCATTTTCAGGGAAGTTCAGGTAAATGTACACATATAAATCACTGGACAAGGACATTTTATGACCCTTATATAAAATGTTTTAAGTCTGAATGACTCAAATGGCATTGACATAATTCTGATATTGAAGAGCTGAAACTTTTTATCACTTCGGAGAAAGTTTATTTTATCTGTTTTAATTCTGTTTCTCAATTTACTGCTGAGAAAAATGTATTATGTAACACCTTATTAGATAATTACTAGATTACAATTTAATTTCTTCTGCAGAATCTTCCAGAAGTAATGCACTTACAGTGTAAAATTTTGTGTGGATGTTATTATTAAGTTATTGTATTTTAAACAGACTGCATGGATATGATTATTTCATTAAACTACCAATTGTTCTTTTGTGTATGTGTACTGGCAAGGAAATAATCAGATAATGGATACTAAGGCCACAGTCTGAATTGCACACTACTCCTCAGCCATCTAACCTGTAATTTTAATGCAATGTTTTCCCCTTCACTAACACACACTGTAGTTATATTAAAATTACAGCTAAATTGTGCTAAAGTCAGAAAATCCTGAAATGAGGCATTAGGTAAAACCTGCGGTTCTTTCCATGTGTATAATGAAAATAAACTTTTAGTTTTAAAGGAGCCCTCTAAATAAGAGGGAAGATATGAGAAAGAGTGAGCTGAGCTCTTGATTTTTCTTGTTCATCATCAGCAAGAAGACTTCAAAATTTCTTTGTAGTGACACCTGCGTGGTGTCACCATTGACTGGTACAGTGCTACAAATGTCAGAAAGTCATCATTCTAAAGACCCAGTTACACAGGTGGCAGTGGTGGACTCAGTCTCTGGAGCCTTTATTTTCAGAGGAGACTCCTTGGGTGAATCCTTGGTCCTTTTGTAGGGGTCTGTGGATTACTGAGTTCTGTACAAAGAAGAACCTAGTGTTGTCCTGCACAGCCTCATTATGTAGTGCAGAGAAAGAGAGCTGTAGTTGTGATTCAATATGTGGCTGCATAGCAGTGAGGGAGGGTCATGCCTTGGAGAGGACAGCTTGATTCCCTCTCTCTAATCCATAGGTTTACAATACGGCAAAGTGCATGAAGATTGTTCTTAGTGTTCCAGGCACAACAGTTTATTCAGACAGATGTAGGAGGAAGAAATTAAAAAGGGAATATTAGAAAGAAAAATAAAAAAAGGTGACAGGGTAGAATATGGATCCTCAAAGTGTTAAAAACAACATCAGGATCCTTTTTCTTGGTTCCCTTTGCAGTTTTAAAATGTCTTTAAACTAAGGTAGGGAAAAAACATATGTAAAAGTATGACATGGAGAAAATATTATAAATAAGGTACAGGCAAATATTGACAACAACTAAGGCTGACCTTCATCTAGGAAGTCACATGAGAAGGGAAAAAAAGGGGGATAATTAGAATGCACTTTTGTAGCAAGCATAGAACTGTCAGCTGAAGATAAATAAAATTTCCCCTGTCTCCTGCTTATCTAAGAAACATATTTGTTTAACATTCCAACAGGGACAACTGAAGTTAGCATTAGATTTTTTTTTTTTTTTTNGGTGTTTTTGTTTAGCAAAAGTATTTTGGCTCAAGGAAGCCAAGACTTAAGCAGAGGTAGAGATTGAGCAGCATGCCCACCATCCAGATGACAGTCAAAGGGAATTAGTGAGGTGGAAGAAGGAGAAAGGAGGCAGGATGGTGAACCAGGACTGCCCCTTCAGTTCTCTCTTGCTCTTACCTTTGTATACTTTATACTATATCATCAGGCTCTAGATAAATTGGTCATATTGTAACACTGTTTTATTTGACAGTCATTAAATACTGTTTCTTAAAAACAGAAACAAGAGCAGCCTATGGAAATAATTACATCTGAGTTTTATTTCAACCACTGACTTTTTTTCCTTTAAAATTGAACTCAGTTATTACAGAAGGCAGGGAATGAAGAAAGCATGATCTGGTGACAGCTGGTTGCACTTTGGTTCACATAAAGTGCTCTTAATCCTTGAACAGCAGTGAGAAGTGCACATTAAAGAAATGGACTGTATCATATGTAGCACTCTTAGGTAAGATTGTAGCTGAGATTGCTTGGTACTTCCTTTTATAATAATAATAGCTTTCATTTCCCTGATTCCCTTTAACTTTGCTCAAATGCTATCCTGTAGATTGACACTTGTCATGTTAAGCATATACCGCAGCTGGAGTTACTGAGTTGAAGTTTTCAGCAACAATAGTTTAGCCACTTCCAAGAATAAGATTAGACAAGAAAATTTGTTTGGTCTCCTTTTCAAAAGGAGCATATACATAGAAATGAATCCAACTGAGACTGCCCTTGTAACCCTTATTTTGGCTTTTTACAGCTGCTGAGCATTTGACTTTCAACCTTGATATTGTTGTCTAGTACTTCATGTTGGTGAAACTATGTAATTTCACAGTGAGTTCCTGCAAAAGCATAGATTTGATCTAAATGTACAGAACACAAATTGCAGAAAACAAAACCATCCAGTGCTTTTAAAGAGAATTTTGTTTTTATTTCTGCATTTCTCCTGATTTCCTTTTAATGAAAATTATTCTATCTCTTAATACATCTATCTTTGCTTTAAAATCTGTTTCTTTTTACTACAGTGTAGTGCCTGTGCAACTGTTCCTGCTGTTTCTTGTACCAGTTTTGGCTGACATCTGTACGTTAGATCACTGGGGAAAGAGCAAAACAAATTGCCTGCAGATGCTTTTTAAAGTATTAGGTTATCTCTGAAAAGTGGTTTTTTCTTATCGCTCATGCCTGTGTTTTCCATGAGCTTACTAATCATTTTGTTTCTTTTCAAAAATGGAGTGTTTCCTCTGTCATCTTCCCTTGACAATACAAATGGTTTAGAATCTAAATACAAACTTCTCTGTGATCTGTACCAAGAATACTGGCAAACCTTCCAGATTAACTTCCTGGAAATCTGACAAAATACTAGATTAAACTACGAGAACCTTCACTGGATATAGGAGATTTGGTCCAAGATTCTCTCCTGGCTTAGGCTTCAGGCAGAAACATTCTTTCTCTGTCTACAGGATGGAAAGTGTGTACCTTTTAGCACGGCAGACACATCAGTGACTCATTACTACATCTCCTGACTACTTGCAAGGCAATAAATTTTTAAAAATACTGTGCAGATAGTATTAACAAAATGCATACCTAAATATAATAATTTAGTAGTCATATTCATTAAATATGTTCAAAGTTTGGCTAATCAAGCTGTTTTGAATGATTAGAAAATATTGTTCCATCTTCAGGTCAAAATGAGGCAGAACTAGCAGTTGAACACTTAGGAGTGTATAAATATAGAATTAAAAACCCCTCAGATCATCCAAGTTCTTTAACATTAATTTTGACACCCTAATCCAGCGTACTTTTCCTATATAAAAGACTGAGGTATATTTTTTTAAAGAGCCGTATATTACACTCTTCATGGAAAACATTGGCAAAAATATAACTTTTAATCCCTTGCATTTTTTGCCTAATAATGTATTGAGAAACAGAACACAGAGCAAGGTGTCAGAATTATGTAAATCCTTGAAAAGATGAAATGCAAGACATTTCCAAGCACCTTTTTTAAACTCTGGTCTCCAAAACTCATAAGCAATGAGCAGTGGTCTTTGAACAGAGCACACGTGTGTGTTGAGAGTAGAAGAGTAGAAGTAGAGTAGAAGAACCAGTGGAGTTTTTCTAAAGAGCCTTTGCAAAAAATCTCAGGAAGAAAACAATCATCAAATCCAGAGTTTGTAGGACCAGACTGTAAAGAAAACACTAGGTCTACTAGAATCAATGACAGCATTGCCCTTGGGATTTCATTAACATTTATTCCCCTCTTAAGATTTTGTTTTCAGGAAGGGAGCAGTAGTGTGTTTTATGAAAGGGAATTGTGAAAACAGGGAGAGTTCCAGATATGCTGTCTAGGCAAGCTATAGCAGTAAGGCACTAAAGTAACCACAGAAGGGAGCAAACGTCTAGAGGCAGAATGACATAAAAGCAGAACAACAACAACAACAACAACAAAATAATCAAAACAAAACAAAACAAACCCAAACAAACAAAAAAACCCAAAGAAACAACAAAAAAAGAGGTAATAAAATGAAGGGGTTGTAGTTTTGGTTTTGAGCATTTCTTTTTTACCATCTCTTTTGCTAAACACATAATTACCAATCTTACAGACTGAACTGTGTTAATCAAAAAGAGGTAGTGGTTAGCAGCAGTTCAGCACTTGTGTGTAAATAGAGTTTTAGATATTAAATGACAATTAAAGGCTGTTAAAGAGTAAATTACCAAGCAATGAACTCAGACTCACAAGGGCTGGAAGGAAAACAGTAAAGCTGGATTAAGCCACAAACCACTAACTACAGGCAAACTACTGGCAGCATGTCTGATTCCTAAAATACCTTATTAACACCCTGTCTTTTACTCTTTTAAGTCATGGAAGAAACTCACAAAGAGCCACAACAAAACACTGAAACCTCTGTCTCAGAGCCTGAAAGCAATGTATCTGGATAATGCCTTATTTTAAATGGAAAATAGCAGTCTAAAAACTGGATTGTTCACTTAAATTTAATTGCTGCCTTTTATGCTTAAGGTTAAACTTCACCTGAGCAGTCTTGACAAATTTTAGGTCACAATCTGGTAAAAATCCAGCCTAATTTGTAGTTGATAACAATGAACAACAGCCAAGAAGAGGGGAAACTAGCCCTGTCAGAACAGCTAAGCCAAAGGAGGGTTCTGGATATCCCAGAGAGACTATGGAGTGAGTTGCTCTTACAGTGTGAAGGTTGTGGCTTTTTAGCCCTTGTCTTGCTCATTCTTTCAGGCTGTGTGAGATAGAAAGGCCATGGCTGGTTCCTAGTGGGGACCCCTCACTAAGGGGAGCCTGAGTGCCTGTGGCCATGGGAGTGCCCCAAAGCAATGCAGTTGAGTCTTTTCCTCCCAGAGACAGAGGGGAAAGGTGAAGCCATGGTTCTCCAGTGACTCAGTGATGGTTTTCACAGGTCCTGGATTCATCCTACTTTCCCTCCATTTCATAACTGTAGTTCCTATACTGAAAACCTTATTACCAGGAGAGATTTGGTTGGACAGTGGAGTCAGTCTTTGGGGTTACGCATTCCCATCCATTGACTGGAGGAAGTCTGTGGTGCATGGGACCATAAATGAAATAATTCTCTTAAGTGCCCAGGTAAAACAAATCCAGATCTGTGAGTGGGGAGTACCCTAACCAAGAACTTTGCCTGCATAAAGGGACAGAATTAAGTATTTAAGGTACAGTCTCATGTCTTAAACCATTTTGATAAATATTCTGCATTATCTTTTTTTTTTTTCCTAAGGCCCTAATTATAGTCAAGAGTGGCCCTGCTACCAACTGCAGCTTCCCTTAGACCCAGAATCACAGAGAATTATTTAAGAATAAGAAAGCTATGCACTGGTGCTTAAAATTGAACACCATTTTCACTTACAAACACTAGCAGGTGCTGAGCCTATTAAAAGATGATGACTTCATATGAAGGAGAGCCTTGTCCTTTAGGATATGGATTAAGATCACCAATTTATTTCTATGCTGGGCATTCAGCAAATCTCAGAATCACATTGTAATGGTTTAGTCCTATCTGAACTTCACTCTGCCACCTGGTCACCTTCCCACTCCCAGCAGAATACACCTCATTTAAATTTTGTTCATTTTATTCTTACTGCAGACTTTCATTAGTTTATTCTTTATCTGCCCTGAAGTGTGAAATTATAATAGTGTTGTTTATGTAACTCTTTTAATTTTCAAAGCACTTTACAAATATTAACTAATTAATGGAGGAGGCAAAACATCAAATAATGAATTTTTCAATCTATTGGTGAACTGATATAGACAGATTATATGATTTGTTCACTACCTCAGTAGTTCAGAGGTGGACTTTAATTTAAAGTGCTGGGAAATTTGACTGTCACTGATGATGACAGAGAGGAAAAAAAAATCTGTTTATGTATCTCCTATATGAGACAACCATTTTCCAATTGAATTCATGCCTCAATCCTTCATTTACAATTAATTCCATTGAATAGGATGCCAGAAGGACAATATACAATTTTTCTCAGAAAGGGAGAAATTAAGAACCGCACAATTATTTCCAAACCTTCAAAATCTATGGATTTTATATTTCATTTGAAGAAATAATTTCATACAGTTTTGAAAGATGTTTCTATGAAATTTCATGCCTTACAAAAATCCATTTGGATACAGAACTGTAACGCTTTGTGCAAACATCTCACTTATTGGTTAATCACTTATTGGTTAATGATTTAGCTTGGGCTTTTTCATCTTCCTTTTCATTGACCACCTACCATCTTATGCTGAGACTCAATAGAATCAGCCAATTTACAACCAACGTTGAGACACATGATCAAAATAAATTAAGGTGAGGGAAAAAAAAACACGGTTAGTGCTGTGATATGGCAGCAAAAGAGTGATCTCTAATGTTCCCTTTCAAAATATGTATTTTCTAATTCATGGAAAAACTGGAAGACCTGAGAGATTGATACAAAAAAGTGCAACTTTTTGTCTCCTATAATTACATCATGTCTGTGTTGGTTAACCAAGCTGAAACCATGCAAGGGCTGGTTAGTGGCAAAGTCTTGTTCTCAGTCCAGAGGTAAATCTGTTTGGAATAGTTTTTCTCCCTTTCCAAATGTGTGTCCAGAACAGCCAGAATTTGAATAGATCATGGAAAACAGATGAATCATTCTGACAGTATAAAAATAGTGGGACAGAACCACTTTTAAGTCTTTTTAAGAAAACCCAAACCTACAACCACATTTGGTATGAATTAATGTGTGGGTTCCCATTATTCATCACTGATGACAACTGCTGGCAGAGTGTGTACATTGCAAAAACATGGGGGAACTTAGCACAAATTATTTATTCAAATATTGTTACTGGAAGAATAGTTTCAGAGAGTGGCACAAGGTATGGCTAAGACAAGCTACTGCTTGGGACAGAATATGGGTCAGAGCCACACCACCTGCTTTATCTAATACATAGCAATGGAAAGCCAAGATCAGGATGGCAACTCCTCCTGAGGAAGAAGCTTTTTCCAGAAGTAGTTGTTGCTGGTCCAATTCCACTCACCTCCTCCCTTAGCCATCCCAGCAAATAGTTTCACTGTCCTTCCTTCCCTCTTTCTTTCCCAGCTCTATCCCTTCTCCCTTTTGTGTCCTTTCTGTGAACAGAGTTCTGGCCCCATCTTGCCAATAAGGCCACAAAAGCTTGAATCATCCTGGTTATTCATTAGTTGCTCTCTGTCATTCTGCTTTTAAAGGTATTCAGTCCTCCAGCCAAGGGCCATGTGATTTGGATGACCAAATGCACAGCAGTGAACAAAGCCACACTGACTAATAAGAATTATCTCACTATTATTTGTGGCAAGTATATCTTTCAGGTTCTTGTTAGCAACTTATTAGCAAATAAAGGAACCTGATTTATAATGACCCTTCTCTGTGGTAAGCAACTGACTCACTTTGAGCTCTCTCCATAGAGATAACCTCTTTGGAGTGGTATGGACTTCCATGAACAGCAGTCCTTGTTTAATCTCTATTTCATATCCTAGACCGATAGATTTCAAGGCAGTATATCCACCATATTATCAGGAGAGTCTACCTGCAGGCAAAAACCCTACTATCTCAGAATTACTGGGTTAACAAAGAAAAGTTTGAAACAATTACAAGCTTATGTCAAAGAGATTATGTAAAAAATTTACCCAGAAAACTTCTCTCAATTCTATTTATCCAGACAGGGAAAGGAACAGGGGGAGGGAAGAAGTGTCCGTATTTAATTTAATTCTTGATTCATCTGCAAATTGCTTAGCAAACAAGTTTATGCATATTAATTACATTTCTAATGAAAAATATTTGCAGTTGCGCCTGTTTTCATGGCAAAGTATAAACTGGGCTTGCAAAGCTGATATGCATCATTTGATAACTCTTGACTCAACCATTCTGATAGAATGCATATTGCTGAAGGAGCAAATGCTGTCCCATGGGGGGTTTGCTGATATCAACCTGTACAAGACACAGAGTGGCTGGAGCCGGTTGCATTTGGGGACCCCAAGATTAGAGCAGCCTGTGCAAGCATAGGTGACAGTGGAAAGTTCCCATAATAACACAACAGGGTAGTTTTCTCTCAGAGTAAGGGACTAACCAAAAGAAAGATGCTGATAAAAGTCCTCCCTGGTTTATGTATACAGAGATTCACCAGGTGTGTTTGCTTGATGTTTCACAGGGGTTTGCCGTGAGAACAGTCTTCTGAAATATGTTGTGTTGATTTTGCTCATACCTGACTTGTTTTTTATTGACAAAACAACCCACGTGATGCCGTAGAGGGGAGCTGGCAGTTTGAACCACATTAGTCAAAACCTGAGCCTAGCAAAATTTAGATGATGGGAAGTACATTGTGCAGATATTGTTCCAATAGTTATCTCTGAACAATATGTTTGAATTTCACTTGTATGATGTTTTGAGTTTTGCAAATCTATCTCAGGGTTGGGGTTTTTTATTATTTAAAAGGAAATTTGAAGTAAAATGCTTAAATTAATATTCAGTGGTGTTTTTTTTTGCTTTATTATATAAAGTGTTTATTCAGTACCATAATTTAGTCTTCAATGAGCTTGTAATGCATCTTGCATAGAATTGCCAGAACCATAATATGACATTAGCGAATCTAATGCTAAATGGTGCTTGTTAATGGTTGAAATTATAGTTTAGATCCCGAGAGTATCAAAGCATCATGAGATACTTTGAGCTTGGATATGGGTTTTGGATTTCATATTAATGTTGATGAAATTTGTGCTCAGGGATCTGGGAGAAAATACACATTGTAAGAACTGAATGTCTCATAGCTGTGCTTTGCTACAATGCATAGTGCTCAAACGCTCCCTGCCTGTTGCAAGCCTTACTCAAGGTACTGTAATTATAGTAATTAATAACATTGTAAAGCATTACATATTTTTAGTAGGTGTAATTGCCAAGGATGCTTCTTTTTAAAATCCTTTGAACTGCGTTCTCTGAAAGTAAGCACAGAGGCTGACAGATATTTTTTTTGCCTAATTGAGAAAAACAAATCAGTCATCAAAGTCAAAATTCTTCAGAATAGCAGAGCCACAGTTCATGCTGAGAAGGGACTTGCTCCCTCGGGAGCAACACTGATTGATTTTTAATGTGTCTGCTCAGGAAGCAAGATAGTGTTTTAACACCTGAACAAGGCTGTGACAGGATATTGTGACAAGTGATGTTTGAAGCTTACCCTTTCACCCGGGGTTCAGCTCAGATCGTGCTTACAAGGGTAGCCAGAGCTTTCTAAAGATCAGTCACTGAAAGGGAAGCATCCTGTTTGCTTTACAGCAGCCTTGTTTGTTTCCTTCACAGCAAAAAACTCTTACCATTTTTTTGCAGCTTACTGGGTAAAGTTGAATAAATACAAGGAGAACAAAGGAAATATCTAGGCATGAGAATGATTTTTAGCAGAACAAATGGATTTTCACCTCTGCAAAATCTTAACAGAAGCATCATGGTTTTCTGCAACATTTAAACGACTAATACACAGAGAAAAAAAGCAAAACCAGCTAAGTGAAGAATACATGAAATGGTTTACAGCAGACAGCCCAAAACTCAGGGGGCTTGTGAGGAGAGAAACTGAACAAACCTGAAAAGCACAAAACCCCCTTTCCTACTGAGTTACAAGCCAGCTCATTTTGAAAGACAGAACATGAGGTCAGGATGCAACAAGATGCAATTTAGTGAAATAATATATATTTTAACTGAAGCAAGTAGCTATTAAAAAGAGCTGCCTTGGGTTTTGGATCCATTACAGTGCTATCTTCTTCAGCAAACCTGGTGGGGCTAGTGGGTGACAAGGCTGACAGCATTTTATCACCTCCAAATCCAGGGTCCAAAATACCATAAATGCAGCCTACCATTTCTTGATATTTTAAGTTTTTCACCTATAGAAGAGTACCTATAGCATCAATGCACATTGTTACTAAGTTCTCAGCATGGAGTCAAAGCAGCAGAACCTTTTTGACTTGTAAGAGGTTAGCCCTGTCCCAACTAGCTGAAGATTCATCTTTAAATAAAGAGGTTTAGTTAAGAACTGATTGATTCAGTTACCATATGTAACATTAGGAGATTAGCAACATACTGGTTTTATACCAGAGGAATTCATCTGAATTCTGCCTCCTAATTTTTCATATGAATATATCTATTCAAAGGAGGAACTGTTATATGTTGGGGAAGAGACTAGAGCAGAAACTATGCTAGAGCCAGTTTTGAATTGAGAAAGTTTAAGGGGGTTCAGAGAAGTCATCGAGGAAAAAAAACCACAAAAGTCACAATGAATGAACAGCAAGAGTTTTCTGGGGAATAGGCATTTCCCAGCTCTTTCTCTCCCATTTCTTTCGTTTTTGCAAGATTAAACACAAAGAATGGACAAGACTGTATAGAGAGGGTGGGTTGGGCTCCAGCATGGAGCAGATGAGACATGCAGCTGCTTGTGGTATTAGAAAAGCCCAGCTTTACTAGCTGCAGGTCGGTCTGAAAGCAGTGATTTGGTACATGATGGTCTGGAGAGGGCAGGTGTCAGATGAGAAGGGCTGACTACTGTAAATGAAGTAATTAGATTTGTTCAATCCAGTCCTCTCTGGAGGACCATTGTTCTCTGCAAGTTATACCAGGTATTCATGGACACAGTGACATCAAGTTCAGCTATGCTGGAGAGAACCAGCACTTAACGGAGAATTCAGGGCATGTTGTTTCAGTGTGCACTGACTCTGTAGTACCTCTTTTCATCACTTGATCTGTGTTTTGGGGTTTGGGGAATTTTGGGGGTTTGTTTGTTTGGTAAAAAAAAAAAAAAGAAAACAAAATCTGTCTCTGCTAATGTGGATGTTAATATTTGGAAAGGGTTAGTCTTCAAGCAGCCATGTAGGATGAGGGACTAGGATCCCCTTTGTTGTGCTCTACGTCTGATTTTCTTCAGCAGGATTTTACATGTCTGTGTTTACAGATCAAACAAAACTGTAGGAACTAACCCAAATATACTAAGGCACTGAAAGGGGTGGTCAACAAGTAAGGGCTCAGCAGGTGTGCATTTTAGCACAGTGTTAATTGAGCATAAGGTGACTGAAGGTAAACAGAGAGCTCAGAGAGGGGACTTGTAGGACTTGTTGGAAACCAGAACCATCTAAATGCTGAGTTCTCTAACACAAAATAAAGACAAGTTCAATTCTAATTTTTCCTACTTCAGGCTGTGCTGTAGTTCTTTTTGGTTGGAACATTTGTAATAGATTTACAAAGAGCTATCACTCCAAGTTCAAAAAACCAGATGGGTAGTTTTTAATTGCTGAAGCAGGACACTCCTGTATTTACATATAGAAAATGAAGGAAAAAAAATATTCATTCTGACCATGTCCCATTCTTTAATCCTCCAGTTAAACTGAAAACTTGTCCAGTACTGTGTTCCCAAATCACAGCATAAAACACTGAAGTAATTTTAAATCCTTAACTTTCCTTCAGGAAAAAATGGGGTAACACTATCCTTCCATATTTCTACTGTTTCGGCCAAGTAGAAAGTCATATGAAAAAATCTCAAAAGTGGTACTTTATCTCCATATTCACTATTTGTGCTTGAAAGCAAACCCTTTTTTGGCTGACTCTCAGAATAAAATATTAAAGACATGCCTTTGATTTCCTACTTTAAATAGAAAACAAAAGTACTGTTTTTAGAAAGCTGAATCACTTTTTAGTCTGATACTTCATTAAGCTCACTAGAGGCTTGTGTCTGTCTCAATTTTCAAAGCACTGCAAGAGGTTTTAGTTTTATAATTCCTCTTTGACTGAATCCCTTATTCCCTGCTTGGAAATGTAGTAAGGCTGAAATGTCTGTCCTATGATAACTGGGAATATTCTTGTATTTTTTTTCCTCCAAAACTAGTGTGCATGTATCCAATGGCATGATTTTGAAGTGCCATTAATCTACATCTTCAACTTGAAGTAAAGCACTGACATTTTTTTTGCAGGGGGCAGTCATTTTTAACCAAAGTGGAAATCTCTTCTACGTCTGTTCATTTAGTGATAAAACCGACCCATAAACTGTGTAGCTGTCAAAGCCCTGCAAGAATGGGCACTGACCTTCTGACTAGGTGAAGGGGAATCCCTGAGTGGCAGAAAGTCAGCATTAGCATATTGTATCTACACGTTCTCCTGGGAAATAACACCCTGAACAAGAAAATGTAGGAACCTTTTCAAAGTTACTGCCACCCTGTGCTATCTGCCTAGGGCAACTCAAAACTCTTGTGTTCATAGGAGAGCTAAGAGGCCCTCCTGCTTGATCATTCATTAGGGAGAGTGGAAGATGCCGTGTGGTGTTAGGATCAGTTTTGTCCCTGTATTCTGTCCCAACCACAAGCTGGTCAAAACCCAACTCCTTTCAGCCTGAACTAAAGTGCCACAATGCCACTGGGTGGGCTGTGTTTTGTGCATGCCTATCCCAGCTGGAAGGCATCCAAGACACACACCATTTACAGCCCAGGTGGGTACTCGATATGGCTTGGCTCTCTGTCACCACATCTTTCAAATGGAGCACTTGAACTTCCCTCAGGCCTGCTCAGAATTGCTCAGCTGTCATCCTGCTCAGGGGCAGTGCTCCCACGTACACCAAACATACGTTGATGATCTAGCATCTTAATGACACTAAGTCTGGGGGTCTTTTTTTGTTCAGTCTGGATGAAATTGAAAGAAATTACAGAGAAATGTAATGTGGTTCAATAAATACTACTTCAAATCCCCGTGGAACTTAATAGAAAAAAATTCTTATTAATAATGATTTTTGATCTGCCTGTAGAATTCTCCTGCTAAAATGTTGTTCCCTGTTAAATTTCAGCAGATACATTCAGGGGATTATTTTGAAGTTGTTATTTTTTACAGGAACTGATCGCATTTATTAATAACCACAAAGGTAAGAATTCAGAAGCAAAGGAATATTGATAGATATGACAGCAGGAAAAAAATGTCAGCAAAATGAGAAATGGTTCATATGTCTTTTCTTGTATATTACTCCTATAACTAAATCACACAGACCTTGGCTTTCACTCTACCCCTAGTCACAGGTGCATCTAAATGTATTGTGCTTTTAAGGGATGGTGTGGAAGCAAACCATTAATTCCTCTCAACAGTCAATACTTTATATTATTTAAACAGCTCTCCTTTTATGTACTTACTCTACTCCAAAATTTCAGTAGTTAAAACTTGGCCAAACTCAAGGTTCAACATAATATAAGACAACTACAGCTACTCTGAACATCAGAATTTTGTCATTATACTCACCTACAACATGTAAAAATCCAGTGTGCCAGGATATGCTCCTGGTAAAGAAAAGGTTGGCCAATAATAGATTCACCTTTCAAAAATGGAAAAAAAAAATCATGAAACATGATAAAGGAATAATTACACAGAAGTGGTGTGCAAATAATGACGTCTGATTGAATATCTACTTTACTGGAGATTCAAATGCTATGGTAACAGACAAAAAGCCTAATACATTCTGACTAATCAGGATTGATGTTAATTAAAGAAGAGTTCAAGATAATGACTTCTCATTACCATGTGATAGCTAGAAAGAGATTGTTCTACCTCTAGGTAAAATAAGCAATTAGATAACTTCTGATTTTAAGGGCTTCTTTTTTAAGAAGTCTTATCTCATTCTCTGTTCTTTTTCTGATGTCAAAATATTAATATGTACATGTCTGATTTTTATGGCTGCTCTTGTAGATGGATGCTTTTTAGTGGTTCTCAAACTGCATTACTCTTTCAGGCCAATGAAATTATTTTTTCCTCTTGCTATAAGGAAAATATATCTTACTGGTTAAAAAAAATTTAAAAATAGACACATTAAGAATAAATCTTTGTATTTCCACTGGAAAATACATTGTATGACTGGATTCATGGTGTTCTGTGATACAACTGTGTGGAAATGGCTAGCAAATATACTGTTCCCTAAAAGTAGAATTTGTTGTCACCTGAAATAAATATAAAATGTGTCCTAACTACTCTGAACAGAAGGCCAATGGCACATGGCTGGGACATTAATCACACATGAATTCTCCATCCAGATCTTTGTAACATTTCACAAAAATGGGCCATTCTAATAGTTATCAACAGCACTGTTTCAAACTAATTTCTATGGTGCTTTATAAAAGGTATATATGTGTAGACCATTCTAAATTGGATGATGTGACAGCTCTTTAAGTTTTGCAAATATAACTCATTTAGAAAAAGCAGAAACTAATGTGTGGGAGTCATTTGGTGACATAGGGATTCTCAAAGCACTTGAGAAACTTAAAAATAATTTAATTATCCTGTATCACACTGGTTTTCCTCCTGAGCTCCTGGGAACTCTACAGTTACCATCTGTGTTCATCTTAGAATATTTAAGAACCCTGGCTAGGAAATCCTTGGTTTACTGTGAGATTTCTGATTTGTCACATAAATTATTGCCATAGTTTGAAAATCTAATGGGACTCTTTTCAGCTTTCAACAATACTTAGTACCAAGGAAAATTTATCAGCTTTGATGAGGAGGGGGCAAGTGTAAATTTTAGGTTACAGTCATTAACTGACTGGAAGAAAAAATAATTAGAGCCACAGTCTGTGCTGAAAGCTTTAGAACAAACAAAAGTAGTTGGCTTTAATGAAGAAGCTAGAGAAGGATACTTAGCAAAAAGGTGAATTAAGGTGCTGTTGGAAAGCTCATTAGTGATAAACAGAGTCAGAGAATGAAATGGAAGTAACAGTTTACTGAGTTACTTAGATGAAAAAGAAAATTATTTTCAATGTATTTTTTTTTATGAAAGAACAGCTGAAGCAATATATCCCCATTTCAACAGCCGGGTTCATAGCCCGCTTTTCTTATTCCAGATCAGGCCTTCCATCAAAGAGCAATAAACATCCTGGTGTTTTCGTCTCGCCACTTCTCACAAGACACACAGTGTCTATAAGGGCAATTCACCTCCTAAGTGCCATAGTGAGAAGGAAGCTATGGCTGGTTCATGAGAAGTACCTGGAGTTAGAAGTGGTTCATCCCAGTGGCTGGTGGCAACTCCAGCAACATGTTACTGGTAAGAAAATGAGAATAACCCAACTGGGAGTTGACTGCAATTTGTTGTATGGGATTGTTCCTGGATAAATGTTCTGAGTGATGGCTTCACACCCAGACATGCGATGTCATTATGACCAACGATGGGGTTTAGGTTCTTTTTCCAAAGCTTAAGAGCTTAGCTTCTTTTTAAAATTATTTATTTTTAATTCAACTACAAAGCATGATTTATCTTCCTTCTTCCTTGTGACTTTCCACCTTAGGTGAACCAAACATATTCTTCACAATATTTTCACAAACCACCCTTTTAACTTCCCTTTTCACATTATTGATTCCAAGAATTTATTGAATACATCAATATGTTGTTGAAAGCACTGAAGCCAAAAGCAAGCTTGGGCAGTACAGTAGATCACAGGTGAACACCACTATAAAGGATTATAAATGAACTCTGATGCTGGTCTTACAAACCAGAGCATAGCTATAGCCCTTAAATCTATTTTTTCTTAAATATGACAAGAAAACTTAGTAGATCTTAAAGCATTTAATGAAAGCTGTATAAAAGTACATCTGATGTAGCTTGTGGTCATCCAAATATGCAGAAATATGCTCATTAAAATCAACAATAACTATTTGGAACTGGCCAAGAAGCATACTACGCTAGAAGGATATGACTGTTATATGTAGAAAAGAAACTAGACAAGACATCTCATTACAGGGAAAATGTAATAATGGAAGGAAAAGAAATAGGGCTTTAGCTATGACTTTTAGCTAAGATTTTTTATTTTTTTTTAATGTAGCAATTAGAATGGGAATCAGGAAATAACTCTTTAATCACTGACATGATCTTGGGCAAGCCACTTTCCATCTGGAGTCCTGGTGCTTCTACCTAGAAGATCTGAGAAACACCTGGAAATGTACAAGGGAAGTAAGTTATATATAACATCTAGATTATGCTGTTTAGAAGAGCTCTATCGATGGGCAATATGAGATTCTTCACTCATTGTCACAGCTCCTTCTAAGACTAAAGATTAAACAAAGCCAGCAGCTCAGATTTTAGTCTCTTAGAAATGTCAGGGTCAGGAAGCTTTAAATTTGAACATGTAACTGCATTTAGAGCTGGAAGAAACCTAAAGAAAAAGGAAATCCTTTGAATTAACAGGTAATATAGATGTCATGTGGCTGTGATTTTGGCCTGCTGTTTGAGTTATTCAGGGTGCTCAAAGTACTATCTGCTCTCCTAGGAATTAGTTGTCAAATTACATTGAAGATATTCTCCATCACTTTATGATAGAAAGATTTGCCAGACTTTTCTCTACTTCTTCTCCTTAATTCTGACCATGTTGAACAACTTTTGGTGGTTAGAGGAACAGGGAAGACATTTTGAAATGTCAATACTTGCATTTTTCTGCCAAAACCTTGCAGTGTTGAGCAGGAGCAGCATCACAGACAGCTTTGCCCTCTCGTGTTGTGCTTTCTGACTCTCGAGGCCCAGGGGCTGAGCAGCTGCTCCTATCATGTGTCCCCTGTTAAGGATGCCCACTAGTATGCTGCAAAGATGAGGGAAATCGAGACACAGGACTTGGCAGCTGTCTGCTTAGGGTCCTGCATTATCCCCTGCTCTAGTCCTATGCCATCCATGCTGCACAGCTCGTGACTGCCAGTGGTTTGAGATGGAAGTGTTTTATCAGAAACACCTCTTTCATACCCTTGTCATGCAGGGCTGCGGAGCCCCACGGGTGTGCTGCAAGGCAAGTTAGTTGCCAGGAGTTCTCTACGTCTGAAAGAAAAAAGGTGACTCTGACTGGTGCCAACCTGAGTCCAGTGTGGAAAAATCTCCATGGGAAATTTCTAAAGGATGGTGAGAAGAAAACTTGGGATGAGCCTATGCTTTTGCCACTGTTGCTAAAGTTATGAAATACCCCAGTATTAATCTGTGGGTGTACTTTGGGAATTCAGCAGCCCATATACCCAGCTGAACTAAATTGGTGAAGCTCTGCTGATTTCAGAAAAATCAATGAAGATGTGACAATTTGCCTTGGCTGATGAGATGGCCTGGGATACCACTTGCAAGGCCGAATGGGAACTCTGTCTGCTGACAAAGAGTTGTCAGCATCTCCTAGTTTTGTGAGATTCATTGCATGTCACTAAAATAGATGGTGAGGGGTAAAGGAGACACCAAAAAGTAGCAGCTCTGGGCAGAAGGCCAGAAGCAGTCTTTTCAATGCCATATCCATTAAAGCAAAAGGGGAAAGAAACATCTGTGGCAGCTAAATTGCTATAATACAGTCAGCAGATGAAAGCAAAAAGATCAGAAGAAAAGAAACACAAAACATAGGAAAATGTAACTGGAGAAGTTTAAACGTGCTTTTTATTTCCGGAAGTTTGCAATGGAATAGGAGGTAGAGGAAAACATTTTATTACAAAAATATAAAGAGTTGAGACTGTTTCCTCCTTCTGCAAAAAAATTGCTCGCAGAAGGAAGCCAGGGTTTTAGGACAAGGCTTTCCTCAGCACTCCCAGCCGTGAGGGAGACATCCCATCACAAGTGAGACTAAGGCATGGCTGGTGCTGGAAAATCCCCAGGGAGGTTCCATGGTTTCAGTAGTTCTGGTGCTTTTTGTCTTCAAGGTGACATGTTAAAAAAATGAGCTTCCAACTAGTTTTTGTGAATGACTGCGTAGCACATTTCATAAATATGTTGATCCTCGTGTCCTGGAAAAATTCCAGTGTGGGTAATTGCATCTGCATTGGGTAATTACACCTACACAAGCTCAGCTAGAGGCATCATCCAGTGCACAGGAAGAATCCTGCACACAAGCTGTTGATCTCAACTTAAAAAACAACCTTGAACTTTGTGGATTGTTAAATGGTATTGTAATTTTTACCTCAAGGGTGGTAAAATCAGGCTGACTGTGTTGTGGTGGGCTAATCACTAAAAGTTTTCAGAGTGGTTTTACATTATTCAGGATAAACAGAGTCTCAGAAATGTATGCTGCTTTGCAATGAAAAGACTAGTGTGCATATATTAGGGAAGGTAAAGAAAGAGATGTAGGAAAGGTTAAAGCTATAGAAGAGAGAAACTGAGAGAAAAATGAAATGACAAGGAAGAGAAATTCATTGCACACATTCAATGTCACATTCAAGCTACTACAAATAGTCTGTGATATTGCTATTACAAAAAAAAAATAAATAAAAAAATTGACTGAAGGCTCACATAAAATGTAGTTTTCCTATTTTATTTTAAGGCTTTTGATATACTACTATTCATTGCACCTAAAATACAGAAGCAGAACTTTGCTTGCTATTATTCAAATACAAGTAATGTTTGATGGGTATCTTGAAGCTCCAGTATGTGTCCTTATGAAATGTGGCATTTGAAAGCACAATACTTCACTGAAGTTCAGTCCAGCTAGCACTGAGGTTTTCTCTAAGTATTTGTAAGTATTCCAGGCTTGTGAACACTTTTATTCATGCTATTGTAAAAGAAATGCACTTATTTATGAAGCAGTGGGAGTCTGTTTTTAAATAACTAATTGTATTTTCACAACTGACATTATCAACAGAAAAGATACATCGTGGCCAGTAGAACTAGTAGTGCTCTGAACACTGTCAGTTTAATTCATGGATCACTGGCATGCTGATGTACAGTTGTATTAGCAAAGGGAGCTTAGGGAACACAGAAGCAATAAATTCTGAACAAAACTTGTTTAGAAAACAGTGTGTTTTGTATAGGACACTTTCATGGGAGGACTGCCGAAGAACAGGACTGTAAAAGAAGATAACTTGGTAAAATACAGTTTTGATGCATTTGTCAGTTATTGCAATGTCAGAACCAGGCATCTCCTCTTGTAATGAAATAAATCTACATAACAAAAGGATCTGAATATAAATTGACTATTTACATTTAATTCATTTAAGTGTGGCCTGCCTGGCTGCTTCTGGATCCAGAAAATGGAATCAGACACTCAGTGTAGCTCCATGCTTTCTCTATGGTGTTTTTAGACTCTGATTTATTGTTTAAAAGAAAGAAGGGGCAGATCAACTCATATTTCTCCCCTTTTATCACTGTGCTATAAGATGTAAGTGATGGATATGTTTTCTTTTCCACTACTAACGTTAGTCATATCAGACCTTCCCTAACCATATCAGCTGCATAAAAATCTATTTAGTGGATCTTGTGCTGCATGGACCAGAAGCAGCTTCTGGGTAAGTTAGCATTGCCAAGACTGAGGACGTCTTGGATGAATGGAAGAAGACTTTTGGAGAGCCTGAACTCCCATTGGACAGGGTTGTATGCAGCTGAGAACATTGGGTATCTACATACTTTAGAAAGTTTAGCATCCATAATTTTTTTGATCCCAGCCTAATTAGCCAATAGTCCATGTTATTGATCATAAATAGCAGAGATATAGAAAGGACCTTAATTCAATAGGTTGAGCAATGCTTAATTAAGATCAAACCTTTGATACAGTATGTGTAGTCACAGACCCAAATACATTTTGCTTGATTGTAAATAATTTAGAAGTGAAGTCTCTCTGTTCAATGAAGAATGGTAAGTAGGCACTCTCAAAGATAATTTATGCCTTAATAGAGCTCAGTTATGCTCTGGAGGTGCCCATGGCCTTGGCCAACAGAGGATTCCTGTATATGTATATACTTAAAGTACTTCATTTAGATAAGGCTTTTAAGACACAGTTTTAAAGCCAGAAGGAAGAATTATATTCAGTCAGTGGACCTCCAGTGAAATCTCAGCCACAGAATTTCACCAAGCATCATTGCTTGTGTGCCAAGCCTTCTACATGAACTGCAGCATGTATCTTAAAAAGATCAGCTGTAGAAACGGCCTGCTTAAAACCAGGATATTCAGTTTTATTATTATAGTTCCAACATATTTCCTAAAATTGTTGGAATGCCAGATGCCACTTTGGTGAACTCCAGATGGTGGAACTTTAATCAGTAGTGAGATGTGATTTACTAGAGATGCTCCTTTATAGCAAAAGTAGATCTTGGCCTTCTTTTTTTGGATTATTTTGTGTTGCTTTTCAGACCACGTATTTAAAATTTATTCATTGTACAGATTTATGATAAGTATCATTACTGTAAAAAAGTACCACAGACCAAAATACTGCTTGCAATGCAGTGTGGTGAGAAGTACAAATCATTATTATAAGGGTTACCCAAGAATTTAGAACATCAGACTATGTCTATTTTTTCCAGGCTGAAAGCCTACTTTTGTTTAGGGTTCACAATATACCCTAAAGTATTTCCCTTCACTTCTCAGTGTCAGGGTGTTGTTTCAAATGGTAGCAGCATGCATAGTTTTAAATACTTGCATAAGAGGCAGGTACTCTGGTCCACTTGGTGTTGTGCTGAGTGTAGCTCCCCAGCTGGTGTTCCTCCATTGACGGGAGAGAATAAAATCAAAGACTGTTCTCCATATATTCCTCTTTCCACTCCACTCACAGGAGCAAAGCCACGACCAGCAGCTAGAAAATTATACACTGTTATACCCACCCACCCTGTATTCTCTGTGATCACATCTGTCATCCTTATTCAAGGAGACTGAGCTACTGGAAGGAACCCAAAATATGTGACTTCATCTTTCTGTTGTAGAAGTCTTTTATACTCCTTTGTTCAGCTAAAAGTGCAACGTGATAATGTTCTGTCTTTTGTGGGCCTCAGGAATAACATGATTTCTGTGTCATACAGAAAGATAGAGTGGAAGGGTGCAGAGAGGTGGTGTGGGGTTCCCTCATTATGCCTCCATAGAGCCCATTTGTTTAACCAAAATTGCTCTTTTCTTTTTTTTCCTTTTTTTTTAAAATTTGTAACTCTGTGTGAACATGGTTCAGAAGGCACAAGACATTGTGGTGACAGTTTTAACTAGTATAACCAGTGAAAATAGCTAGATATAATTTGGAGCTGAAGGAGTCATTTACAGCAAAAAATTCATCCTCTACAGCTCAAAAAAGCATAAATATGCAAAGCCAAAGACATCCTTAGAGGACGCATAGGTTTGAATTCCCTACTGTTATTCCTGCCATAAATTCCAGTGCTCATACTTTCGCTGCATCTTCTGTGTAGTGCTGATTTAAATGAGACTCATCCAACTTTCAAGTCCCTTAAGCAGCAAGCACGTGGGCTGATACAAATCCCAGATGCCCAAATACCAGCTCTGTGCTTCAGGTGGGTCCTGAGCTCTGTGCTGCCATCCTTGCCCAGTCTATCAGCAGTAGCAGCTTTAATGCAGGATTAGACAAGGCCACAGAACAACTCACTGTCAGAAGTAGCTGCAGTAACAGCTGCATATGCCTGACATAGATTTTGGAGGGACTAGGAGGCATTACATCAGAAGCCTGCTGTCTGATAACCCCTCCAGTAACTCTGAAGTCGTGCCCCCACCTGACAGCAAACCTCTAAAAGAACCAGCTAGGTTAGAAATATAGCCAAGGTCACCTCATCATACTGATGGGTTAAGAGCAACTGATTCCCCATTTCTCCCTATTTTCATTTCTCCTGGATAAATAATAAGTCCTGTTACTGGGAGAAATTCAACATATTGATCTGATCTTACCCAATCTTTGTTTTCACTCCCCTTCAGTTATAGGGGTCAATGAGCAGACCATATAGTGAAAGAAGAAGCAGCAGAGCACAGAATGGTCAGGTCAGATGATCACTGTTTGGACTGAACTCTCTGAGTCTCTTCCTCTCTACCAACAAAATCATCTTTCATCCTCAAAGATCTCATTGCCAAGTGTCTTGTAAAACTTGACGTGCCTCTCTAGGGATGACTTCATGCCGTGCTGAAACACTGTTCTTCTGGGACTGCAAAGTGCTGCTTGCTGAGGGGCATATTGCAACGTGAATGAAACTGAAAATAATGATGGGTTTTCTGCTGTATTCCAGGAGGCACTTGGATCAAGACTTTGGGGCTGAAACCCCATTCAAGACAAAAGGTTGACGGAATAATTAAGGACAAGATGAAATCAGTTTTACAGCTCATCTGAAGAACAGTATCAGTCCCATCATTTTTCAGGGATAACTATTGATAGCATAATTCTGACAGGACCTGCAGCTTTTTTTTTTAGAAGTTACTGATTCTAACACTAGCCCTTTTCCAGTTACCCTTCACACATTGATAAAATCTCAACTTTCAGTAGCAATGCAGTAAAGTGCTCCTTTTTGTGCTATGTATCTTCCACTGTTACACCAGTAACCAGTCATTTATCATAGAATCAGACCCTTGCTGGAACTATATGTCATCTGTGATCAAATGAATGATGAATAAAATCAGAATGCAATTTTAGCTAGTCTGGTTTTTGTTCATGTTTCGTTCCTAGTAGATTTGAGTCTTTTTGACCTTGTGAAAAATACCTGCATTTGAACTGAAAATGTGGTTTGTTTCTATATAATGGACTATGCCAACTTCTATTTCTTTTGGCATTCAATAGAAACTGTTTCGTATATCAGGACATTTTCTACATCCTTATTTCCTTTCTTTCTTTCAGACTTTGATACAGCTAAAACTCCAATCTTTGCTCATATGTCCTGGCTCCAGCAACTCTTTTTTGATTTCCACTGTTTTCTGTGTGGAAGGAACTCCAGCTATCAAGCATTACATTTAGTTTTCCACTCATGTAGCTATGAGGTAACAAATTACACCAATTTCTTGAGGCCTTCTGAGCTAAGTGAATTTGGCTCAATCTTTCTCAGCTATCAGCCCTTTCATTATTGTTAGAGAATGCTTCAGTGATATTTATTTGTCATTCTGGTAAATGTGAGTTCTTTTGCTTTGATGCTGAGACTTTGAGACCTGACTTTCTGACAACACAGAACTTCCTTCAGAAAAAGTCTAATTAAAATGTGTTAATGCAGTGACCCTTGGTCACTTGCAACCCTTGAAGACATCTCTGATGGATATCTGGTTTTGTTTTGTGTCAGCTTTCAGGAAAGCAAAAAATGGTTGGATTTGCTCACAACGGTGTGCAAGGGGCAGTGTGGAGCCTTACACAAGGCAACAACTATCCCTTCCAAAGCTTCTTGGCTACAGGGTGCTCTCCGTGGCCCCCAGGAAAGATGCAGAGATCTCCTTTCCTGTAGCATGGGCACTAAGCTTTGTGCAGCTGCTTATCAGACATTTTCTGCAGCTTCTTTAATGATCTCATTTGCATGTTTACCTATATTGTGTGCACATCCATAAACATTGGTTTTGCTAAATAGTGTTTTGGCAGAAGGGAACAGTATCAGATGGAGACTTGAAATGCTTGACAGAATTCCCCAGGACAGGCACAGCAGATGTGGGGAGGCAGAAATTGCAGCAAGGCACATAGAAATACTGGGCAAGGACTTTTAGGAAGACAGCAGCAGTCTGAGCTAACAGGAGAGCCAGAGATGGATACGGTTGCTTAGCAGGGCAAAACCCTCCTGTGAGTTTCATACAGGTTGTCATTATATTCAATAACTCTTGGCTTTTCTGTTGGGTTCTGTCATCCCATTCTGTTCCCTCATTAAGCCCTCAACTGCTCCTGCTTTTCTCTAGCTCTTCTCATTTACTTCCCATCAATATCTTCATTTATGTTTTTCCTCAGCATAGGATCTGACCACATTTCCTCTTTGTCTCTCTGATTCTCTCCATTGCCACTGTTTCTTCTACTTTTTTTCTTGCATTGTTATTCCTGTCTTTTCCTCTCAATTCCTCACCACATTTTTTGCTCTGCTAATTTGTGGTAGTGACACTGTTCATGATACTGCTGCTGTCTCAACCCTTTTAGCACTGATGGAAGCCAACAGACCCCTTTGGTGCCTGTTTTGAGCTTTAGTACAAACACATGAACTTGTTAGAAACCCAGTCAGTCATAAAGTTTGTAGAGAGCAATTAAGAGCTGCCAGAGGGTAAGCAGGAGGAGTGAGCATCTGCCTGAGTGCCAAACAAGGCACATAATGATCACCAGGTCTTCATTAGGCTTTGAAGATAGGACTCCAGGTAGCTGTAGCTTTAGTCACACTCTTGGTGAATATTCTTCATTGGTAAAGGTGGACAGACAACTCCATCACAATTGTATCGCACAGAAGATGTAGAGATGACAGAACCTGCTAGGTTGAAGCCATTCTTCCATGAACAAAATAGCAGAAGGGGTGCCACACCACTCCCTCCCTCTTAAGCACAGAGGAGAAAAACGTATTTCTATGACTTAAAGTGCCACGGCACCTGTGGGGATTTAAAGAACTGGCTAGAGCAATTCATAAACTGTACTTCATGAAGGTGAGCCTCAGGCACCGTGTTTGCAAGCATTAAAGGTGACTCACTGACAACTTATGCTGCCAGTACAAGCTGTGCAAAGGCAGAATAGCTAGACTCAAGCCAGAAGTTTAAGATATAAAATGTCTGAAGAGTCAGTGTACCATATGTTGGTGGGAATGTCACCTGAAATGTTCCCCCACAGACTTTTCTTGAAGAGACTGAGCTGTTTACTGCCATTGCATAGTATCTTGCACTACATGTCTAAGGTGTGACCCCTGAAATTTTTCCTCATAATGCTTCTTATATAGTATGTTACTGCCTGTAAACTGCACCTTAGGAAAGATATATTCAGTGGTGTAAGCTGTCCAGCTTTACTCAGATAAAACCACTTCATAGCAAAACATGTTCAACAGGTAAATTAGGAGAGTCACTAGATGCAACACACATTGGCCAGCCAGGTGTGCTGGAAGAGACCCTCCTCAACTGGCCAATGCCAGAAATGCTTTAAGTAGATCACTTGGTTATGCTTCTGCAACATAGAAAAGTTAAAAAGAAATGAAGGCAGACCAATCCACCCTGTGACCATGTATGAAGATGAACTGTATGTAACCAGTCATAAGGTTTGGGGTTTCTTTTTTCCACTTCTATTCCGTAAGAAGTTAGAAATTATAATATTGGCTTTATAACCGGTGTTTTAAAAGATACATGTTTGATTTTTCTGATAGTGGTTTCTAGTTTAGGGTGGTGTATTATTCAATCATTTTGCAAGAAACTAAGGTGAATATTTTAAATGAAAGTTAAAAGTATAAGGTTGCATCATAGTATAAAAAACCTTACCTAAAACTAAAGTAACTGCTTCACAGATTACAGTTACACTGAAATTTACAACATCTTACCAAATACTATACTGCAAACTGTGTTCAGAAAACTTTGCTCTTTTTAATGCCAGTTTTTAACCATTTTGATGTCTTCAAATGTAGCCATTGATAGACACTATTCATCCCATTAACTGTTTTATAAGGAGGTAAGGATGAAAAAAAAAAGTAAACACACTTTTAAGACGTGGCAGCACTTACAAAAATTTGTGTGTGTTTTATTATATACACTAACAATGAAAGCAGATGACAAAATTTATCTTGGCTTGAGTCTTTCAGCCAATATAAAGCTATATCTATGACCTCTGGGACTGGATTGCAAGTTCAGCCTTACTGATACACTCTGATCTACCATCATATGTCCAAAATTAAGGAAAGAAAGTTTACTTCTAAGATTCCTCCTTCTTGTCTCTTAGAAATGGTGACAAGCAGTCTCTGTATTTTGTAGATTACTGGATATTCAGATGCAACAGAAGTACTCCTGGGAATGGCAGTTTTAATTCAGCCTTGAAAGAACTGGAAGATTTCTTTGTTTCCAGGAGTGTCTGCAGCAGAAAGCAGGGCTGCAGATCAAATAGATTGAACAATAAGTGAGATGATGTATTTTAAATTGCACAATGGTATAATAGTGGGGAAGTGCCAAGCACTCTTTGGAAAATGATTTCAGATGTTTCCTACCCAGAACAATACAGATTTTGGAGACTTCATTTAAAAGCAATCACAAGGCAAAAGGTCACCATGCAAACTGACTAATTGGTCTCTGGCCAGATGGAAACCTGTACTTAGTTCATTTCAAGGACAGGTTGCTGCTGGATAATGTATAGCAGATGGGGATGCAAGGGAGTTTATTTTCACGAGTCATGCTGATGTGAGGGCTCTCTAATTCTTTGTACTGACCGTCAAGCCAGAACTTGTTTTTCTCTTATAAAAGATCATCTGTGTGTGCCCCATCTTGAAATAAGGAGGAAGATGTGGACAAATCAGATTCTATTTCCTGAAACTTCAAACTGAATTCTCATATGCGTACCTGTCAAAGAACCCTTTTCATTCTCTTGGAAGGCATGTGATATCCATCTTCATCTACCATTTTGTCACTGTCTCCATAATACAGGACAAAAATGGAAAAATCTTTCCAGAACAAATCTAGAAGGTTATTTCCCTCTCTCTGATTCTTCCCAAAGACCTACTTCTACTAGACATTTTCAGAGATGCATGATAGTTCAATAAAGAATAAACCCTAGAAGATTGTCACTTGTAAGAATGATAGTTAGTATAGCTGGTAAATAATCTGAATAATACTAAAAAAGAGAAGATTATTGTGTCATCTGACACATCAGTGAACCCATTCCCATCTTGAACATGGACTCTTTTGCTGTATTTCCTTCCATTCTCATTGTGCATCCTTCAGATTAGTTTACATCTGTAAGTGGTATTAGAGTATCTCCTCTTTTCTGGGCTTGTTTTTGTTTGTTTGTTTGTTTTTGCTACGGAAGTAGATTCTGTAGCATCAGGCAAAATGTGTCATCTACTCCTTGGCTTTCAGAGCTTTGCAAAGCTGCTTTTTTGCTTTTCATTTCTGCTGTGGTTTCCAGTATCCTAGGAACAAAGAGACATTAGTGTTTAAAACATCAAAACTTACTAGTTTGTCTTATTTCAAATGAAAAAAATCTAAGATTTGCCAGGTAAAGAACAGCCAAAATTCCAAGTAAGGTTTTTGTAGGTTGTGTGGCCTTTATTTTGTATTATGCACGGAAATGATGGAGACAAAATCCAGCTTACTACAGTCCAGCACTGTCCCACATGCTCGTGTCCAGAAACCTCCCACATAAGTTGCATTCACATTTGGCAACACTTCTTCCTAATATGACTCCTTATTTTACAGTTTTTCAATCCATGTCCCTTTTTATACAAAAGGTTCTCTAAAACCTTAGGTAGCTAAAGGGAACACACAGTGCTATGCATGCTCTGTGCAGGTGACAGGTCTGGGCACAGCATATTATATTTACAGTGTAGAACATGACTTTCATAAACAACTCTTTTTCTCTGGCGACCCAGGGTCATGTATCAAATATATTGATACAGAACTTGGAGGCAACCTGGAGAGCTAATGTGGGGAGACAGCTGTCAATATGGGTTGCTATGGATATAATATTTGATCTGTGCCTTCAGAATAGACCTCACTTAACAGTAGCTGAGGGAATTAACTAACTTCTGCAGTAATAAAGGAAATTCCATATTGTTTAAATTTAGATGCAACTATGACTAAATCAAGCATGAAGAGAATAGAAAAAAATTAAATTGGGAAGTAGAAAAAACTTGTTTGTTTTTTTTTAAAATGGTGCTCTGAAAATTAAAATCTTAAATTTAAAACTTGAATCCTTTTGCAAGAAAAAAAAAAAATGTCTTGAAAAGCCTCAGTGGTTCCCTAGACTTTTTTCCAACTAAAAAACAAATATTTTTAAAAAAATTTAAATTAAGATGCACCTTTTTAAAAGTTGCCATTTTAAAAAATAGATTCTAGAATGTTCATCTGCAACTATAGCAATGAATTAAAATCGCAATGAATTCTATCAGCAGAAAGGATCTCTGCTTATAACTCTCAAGTTCTAAAGACTTTAATTACTCTAAAAAGCAGCATTTTACAGAATATGCACAAATAAGCTGTTTCATTCAGCAGCAAAGTTTGTTGTTTGGGAGTTTTATTACTTGCTTACTCATAAAGGTATTGAAAAATGTCCTAAAAAACTCAAGAATAAACAACCTACAAAGTCTAGTACTCAGCTAGCCAGCCTGTAAGTGGTAAGCTAAACCCAGGGGAAAAGAATTCAATGCTTACCTAGTTAGAGGAAGCAGGATAACAAAAATAATTAAGTCAAACCAGGAAGAGATAAAAATAGATAGGAAAGCTAAAACAGAGGAAACTATTTTCACTCTGATCACTTCAATACTGTCTTGATCTCTGTGGTTATGAAATTGCCTTAAAAGTTGTGAGTTGAAGTTTTTTAAAAGTATAGAATTAGTTGTTTTTGTTGCCTTGTTCCTGAGCTTTCAGGAGTGATATCTTGCAGAGTTTCTCTGAAAATATGAGGTCAGAAATTTGCGCTAAGAATCAAAAATGTGTTAGAAGTTATCCTGCAATCTCACAACTCCAAGAGCTGGCACTCTTGGAAATTAAAGAGCAACAATTAATGGCACTTCTGTTTGAAACATTATCCCTGCTGGCCTTTGTGACCCTGTGCCTTCAAGGGTAGTTGTCCCTATGATTCTGCAACCTGAGTTGGGGGCCAAAACTGCCAAGAGGTTGCTGGTCTGCAGAGTGACCACAGCACACAACTTGATTTCTTTGAAGCAGGATATGGCAAAAAGAAAAGGCTTTGCAGTGAGGCAGCATCTGGCTTTTCCAAGTGGTCAGAGAAGTGTGGAGCAGACCCCTCTGAACCTGCTGGTACCTGTGTGTGACTCCCAGGGTCACCTTTTGGGTGTTTGTGTTGGTGCTGAGCTCTGCACAAAGAATCAGTTTGCAAGACAGAGCAATATGAAAAACAGCTGAAACCATTACAACCTTGTCCTACACAGCACATAAAACTTCCACTGATCTGTCTCCTTTGTCTCTGCTGGTCTCGACAGGAACTTTCCATGTTGGGCCCTGTAGAAGGGTCAGTGGCCTCAACTCATCCTGTATCAGACCTGAGCAGGAAAAGGAAATTGATGGACTGAAAAATAAAACAGCTTTACAGTACTTTAAATCCAGCTTTCATCATGTAAGGGAGTCCTGTGGCTCCGTACTGATTTGATTGGGTTATCTTCAGGAAAGCATCTGTTTTAATTTAAGGCTAATGCTCCAAAGGCTCGAATCCTGAGTCAGAAATCCCCCTTCCACCCCCTGAAAATGAACAAAGGAAACATTAATCTCAGTCACAGAAAGTGAATGAGTGGATGGAAAAAAATACAAACACAACAACTCTTTGATTTAAGGACGTATCACACAAAATCCAAAAACCTTTCCTTGTGGTGAACCCCAAGTCTTTGCTGTATCACTAGTTTTGTACTGAGATCAAGCATTAGCTAGCGGTTTTGATCAGATTTGGGAGAAAGTTGACTAGGGTTTGATCCAAAATTTATCAGGAAATTCAATTCTGTAGAGGCCAAAACTCACCTGAATCTGTTAGAGAACAGTTTTGGATGGACACACAAGGATAAATTAAAACAGCTGCAAATTTTCTTTAAAAGAAAAGTGTTCTTGTTTTGTAATGGGCCTATTTGTTCAAAACAAAAAAGATTAAATATCAACAACATTAGAGCAGAATACAACCTCAAAAGAAACAATGCTGTAAGTCAAAAGAAATGTTTTATTCAACACAAGAATATATTTCCAGGTTGGTGATTGTGGTTTTTGAAGAAAGTAGTCATAATTTCTGGTTTAGAACAACTCAAATAAAAATTAATATGAGATTCTTCAGGTTAGCAGCAAACCCAGCAAAGCCATTATTCACATGGATGTGTTTTTCTTGACTTTTATTGAAGTAATATGTTTTATCTCTACTGTATGCAAGCTGTTATTCTAATAACTGTTGTTATGCTGGAAAACATTTTGCTCATCCTGATTCTGAAATTTTCCTATGCAGAGAAAATTGGTATTTTCACAGTTTAAGCTTGTTTTGTGATGTAATCTACCTTCTGCAGCTGACTGGCTTCAGATTTTCAGGGTAATTTCACTCATGACTTTGGGTGCCTTTGACCCAGGAAGAGGAATAAAAGGCAGATGTCTGAATTTTGGCATGGAGCCTTCAGATATGCTTCTAAGTGCAAAGCCTTAATGAACCCAAAGGATAATTTCAAGAAATAGTGTCCCAGTACTGACATAGGTCACTGGCCCTCCAAGTGGTCTGTGGTCTTTGAAAGATGAGCACAGTGAAGCTGTTAGAGGAAGATAAAGACAAAATATAAGCCATGTGTGTGACACTAAGGCAAGGTCAGTACATAGAGGCCCTGAAAAGAGGCGCTCTCAGCAAATTTGCAGCATGAAAGTTGAAACAGAGTATGGTGATATTGAAGACTTTGGTTCCTTAAAATCACATCAAATATTTGTGTTAAAAGACTAAGCATGAGGGAAGAGAAGGTGGGACAGAAAAGCTCAAAGAAACTCTGCCAACTAGCTATTATGGGCCTGTTCTATCAAGCAGTAGAGCCACCTCAGTTGCTGGCATGTACTCCTGTCTTCCAAAGCGGTGAAAAAAAGAAACCATTTTTTTTCCCTCCTGCTGGTGTTTCTGTTGAAATTGCAAAGGTTTTCAAAAATGCTTGTACAGAAGATTTGCAGTTGGGTACAGCTGCTGACAACTCCTTTCCCGAGTAATGAAGTTTAACAAAGGCAGTGCCTGCTGCTGACCAGAGCCCCATTGCTGCCACTTAGCAGAGCACCAGCTGAAATCTGTACAGCCGCTTTTTTTACGACACACTGAACAAGTCAGAACGCTTTCAGACTGGGAACAAGGGAATAAAATATTGATCTAGGTATGGCAAAATAGTAAGATAAGCAAGGCTGTATCTCCCTTCAAACTGCCAATCTGCCATCTGCTACCCTTTCATTTTCCCTCGCACCACTGATGCAAGGAGTGTCCAAACTCCAGCACATGTTTTGCAAACAGCAGTGCCCAATGGGCTGTTGCTGTAGGTCTGCCATCAGCATCAGGCCTGTTCCAGCCTACTTAACCATTTAATTTGGTAAATGTCAGTATGGCCTCTTTGTTCTCCTCGGCACCATATGCTATCCAATTAGAAGTCAATCAGGTTTCTCTCACCTCCTCTTTCTTTCAGGAAGATCCTTGGCAGCTGACAGCGCCTCCTGAGAGTTTTAGGTAAAGAAGAGCTGTGTTCTGCAAAAGTGCTGCTGCTATTGTAGGCATTGCAGCTCTGCTCCAGAAAGGCTCCCAGGAAGAGGGGCATCATCACACAACTCACACTATGCACACTGGATTCTTGCCCTGCAAGGTGGGATAGGGAAAGATTCAGAGATAAGGTAGAAAGTACAAGGATGAGTATGAAACTGGGGAGTTTTGCTCATGAATCAGTTAATAAGAGGGACACTAAATTTGCTCACAGAAAAGTGTTTAAGAGTTTTATTAATTTTCCCCAATACTTTAATCAAAGACGTGACACAAAAGAATTTTTATATGGCAAAAGTCAATGTTTATGAAGACTAGAAGTGAAAAGTGGGAAACAAAATAAAAATAGAAAGAGACAATAATCGATCCTACCATCATGCTCTTGTAGACCTTTTTTACAAATATTCAACATAGAAATCTCTATTTTACAAATTCTGTGCTACTTTCCTCCTCTTCCTTATATGAATGTTCTGTGTGCACACTTCTTGTTCTTTGAGGATCATTAATCTTTTCTTTTTCATGGTCCTCTGGATCATCTGGTTAGATTTTTAAATAGGAGTGCATGCAAGGCAGAGGGAAAAGCAGGGTTTATTTGCAGAATGGGCAGAGTGACTTAATTGCAAGAATACTAATCTCAGACAGAAGAAAGGCAGCCTTTAATTTTGTTACTGCACAGCCACTGACCTCCTGCATAACCTTAACAAAACCTCACCTATCTGATCAGTCTCCCTGACTTCTATGACCCAGTCAGAGTTGCCTCAAGGAGCCAGCTCACTCACAATTGCTCTCCAGCTGCAAATTTGCTTAATCCAGCATTCAGCCCACACGGCAAAGTTCACCTTGGACTTTTCTTTCCTTCACACTGGAAGTGAAAAATTTCCTTTCTCCCTACCCGGTTTCTCTCTGCAGGGGAGGATGTCTGTAAGAGCTTTTTGGTTGTTTTGGTTTGTTGTTTTTTTTTTTTCTGTAGATAAAAGTGATGATATGACAAAGGCAGTTCTCCATTCAATCAACATGAACTGGGGGCACTGCTAAGGAGACCATATGCCTGCTGCCCACAGGAGGTGGAGAGAGGAGCAGTGGTGGAAGCAGGGGAGAGATCTGACACAGCTTGTTTGTCAGTCTGCTCCAGACCTATTTTAAACTTCACCCAGGGTAAGACCCAGCTCAAGGTCAGGCCAGGACATGCTGTGGCTTGATCAAACACAAAAGACTCAGGTCTGCATCTACATTTGGAAAATGGCTTTTCATTGGTTTTGTAATATGAGCAGTGGGGAACTGGTTTTAAAGATCTAGTTTTTCCTTTCCTGCTGTACTGAATTTGCTCACTAACAGTGTTCTTTTTCTTTTTAACTTGCCAGTTTGAAAAACACAGCTCAGCTGTGTGTCATCACAACTACACTGCTAGCTTCCAGCTGAAAACAGGGCTCTGAGTGCCTGCATTAGGAGCTGGATCTTAAACACCAAACTGAGCCATGAAGTTCTAGACACAGTATTGTGAAAACGGTGATGACTGCCAAGTCTGCTGCATTTTTACTATGTGGATTAAAATAGGTGTCTCTTTTAAGACCTGTCCTTGCAAGTTTGATTCCTTGTGCAGCAATGGGCAGCCTTAGTGTGTCTGTTGGAAGGAATATTGGGATTTAGCTTCTGTAAAGGCAGTTTAATCTGGGAATTGTTACTTGAAGTGGACTTTTTTTGATGTTCACTCCTACGGCTGTGGAAGGATCTGTATATCTGGGTTATTAATTCTTTTTTTAAACTTTGCTATGCTATTTTTTCCATATGCTCTTCTTTATACATCCCATCTTTTGGCTTGCTCTTTTCAGGCAAAGGCTAAATTATTGCATGTCTCTACATTAAAATACTAAGCATTTAAGGAAACTGGTCACGTTACCACTCTGAATGACATCACAATGAACTGTTTGATATTAATTATTAGTAAACCACAACTTACAGAAGTTTATCCTCAAAATATATAACAGAATTCTTATATTATTAATTGTTTTTGTTATGTTAAATGTGCTCTGTGAATTTAATAGTCATTTTTCAGGACAGGATTAGGAACTTTCTGGGTAGCCATTAATATAAAATATGTTAACAGAGGGTCTTCTACCCAGGTTGTTAACATATATAAGTATCTGAAAATCAGTGACTTGGTATTGTAACAGATTTTCTTACCTGCACAAGAAAAAAGGGATACATACATGCTAGTCTTAAAAAGTTGAAGAAAAACCTTGTTCTGTTTTTTCCAACACAGGTGTCTTACAGTTGGGCTGAAGTAAATACAATCATAAGTGGTTAAATATGAGCTTTTTGGTCTTCAGAATATTGAGCAAAACCACTAAGCTGTCCTTGTACCTCTGCTATGCTCCTTGCAATTCAGAGCTGAGTTCGATTAGTGTGGATTTGCAGAAGGGTGTTGCACTCCATTTTGGTCATGTACCAGAGCTGTCACTAACATCACTGAGTGATGTTTCACTGACTTCAGGGAGTTGAATGATATTGCTTTCTGATTCCTGCAGTGACTCTGGCTAGCACACTTGCTTTCTTGATAGTGCAAACTGAGGAGCTAAGGGGAGCAAAGTGACTAAAGGGGTCAGGGAGATAGCATTAAGAAATGTGTTTCCTCAATGAATAGATTGAGTGTAAAATTAGTTCTCCACCTCACCCACTGGAGCAGAATACCAGTGCAGCTCACATGAAGCTGATCTTTCCTTTCTCAAAATTAAGTGCTTGCTACTGACCAGCCACAATTAAACTCTCTGGCCTTTGATGAAAAGAGACTGTAGTTTGTGCTAAAAATACTGTTTTGACTGAAATGAGAGGACGAAACTAGATAATCGCAGAATGCAACATTAACCAGCGAGACAAAAATGGATAGTCAATTTAGTCCAAAGCTTAGTGGTTCATTATTTCATATCACCAGGCTCTTCAAAAGAAATTACATTTACTCAGTGGAAACTGGAGCTTACCTGGTTGCAACTCCCCTAAATATTTATTAGCTCAAGCGGTGTGTTGATATGTGCATTTTGCTTTGACAAATGAAACAAATTGAATGCTCTAAGAGATCAATAGATTTTTCTGCTTTCCACATACTTGAAAAATACATTCCGTAGCTACAAGAGAATCCACAGGCACCACAAACCTTAGGGACTTGGCTGAATTGTAAAGATATTTATTAAAAATATGGTGCCATGTACCTAACCCCCAAAGCTAAGTCAAGAAGGAAGAGTGTCTAGAGGGAAGGGAAGGGAAGGGAAGGGAAGGGA
>VXAU01002871.1:167676-188144 GCA_013399695.1 Formicarius rufipectus
GAGGGGAGAGGAGGGGGAGGGGAGGGGGAGGTTACTTGCCCTATCTTTGCCTCACATTTCCCAATGCCAGACAGTTGGAACCATTGCTCTGACACTTGAAGATTGCAATGAGCTCTGATGGGATACAAAACAAGATTTCACTTGACTAATGAAAGACCCTACCAAGTTCAATATTTACTCAGTATGTTTTACGAGGAGGAAACCTCACCTCATCAAACCACTCTCTTTTTGGCTGTCTGAACCTGCCCTGTGGCTCAGCCCAGCTCCACATGGTCCTTGAGGCAGTTGGCATAGCCCTTTGATAGCAAGCTGTTGTTCTGCTGAACCTCCCTCAGTGGCTGCCTATTTTTTGGCATGACTGTCCCAGCAGCACATCCAAAGACTTCAATTAGAAAGCCTAAGTTCAAACCACCCATGCTTAACTCCCTCTGGGAAGCATCTGCTCTGTGCAAATGATGTGATGCCAGTGTCTGTGCTGAGACTGACACATGCCCCAGTGCAAGCAGGAGGGGGTCCAAGAAGAAAGCCTTTGCAGAAGCAGAGAGAAGAGCAAAGCGATGCCAGAAAGCACACAGCAAGGGACAGTAGATGTGCCTGCCTTTGCTGACTCTGAAATTGCTCTGTCTTAAGATGGCCACATGCTGTGGCGTTTTACTCTGGCCTTAATTATAGGCTTTGCTTGATGCTTCTGCTTACTGTCCAGTAATGTTGACTAACGGCTGGTGCTTGTATATGAGCATGGCCATGCACTTTCCACGACCTTAACAGTTCATTTTACCCTCCTCATCCTGCTGCTGTGAGTTTTAGACATTTTTTATCCACTTGCAGGTCAACTTGAGCGGTTACAGGTCTCCAAAGAGATGACAGTGTGTGTCACTGAGACAAGGAATTTAGATGACATTTTTGTACCTTTTTCCTTCCACTTGCATTACTCTACCTTTTTTCGTTACTACTCTTACAAATATTTCTATACCACTGTTTGCAAAGCATCAGCATTTTTTGGTGGTTTTTTCTGACCTATGGGTATTTCACAGTGTGATGAATTACTCCGTATTCTTTGTGAACTTACTGTGATACATAACTCCTTACTATGTGTAGCCCCTTTACATTTTTTAAAGCATATAAAAGGGTCATCAAAGCTACAAAAAAATTAGAAACAGTTTGGTGTAACAGAATGACTTGAGAGGCACCCTCAGAAATGTGAAAGGGGGATATGGTATTCTGCTTAATTCAACCTGACTGGCTCCTGAAGCAGAGAAGCTGTTAAAACAGGGTTGCAGTACCCTGGCTAACATCCACTGCTCAGCTCAGATGAAAACTCTCATCTCTTCCACTCTTTTCATCCTCCCTACCCCATTCCTGCATTAAGGTTATTTGAAGAGTACCTGCTCTTCACTAAAAAAATAAAATGAGAGGAGATAAATAAGAAAGGGAAATGCTATGGAAGGACGGTTCTCTGGAAAATGTATGTCATCTGTACAATGACTAGTGTACCAGAAGGGTCTTGATTTCTTATTTCCATAAGTGAGAGACTTAAAGTTTTTAAGGCAATACAATACAGCTGGTTGTGCCTATGAATTAGTTTTTCCCCAGTCAATATAAACAGAGCAGTAATAACCTTAATTAACATTTGCATAATTGTGATTAGTAACTTACAAAGGAACTGTTGTAGTAACATTTTAAAAGATTATATAACAGTTATTGAATTATGCTTTATTTAATTTTTTTTAAGTCACAGCAAGCAGCATACAGGATGTGTCTGCTTGATTATGTAATTAAACATATTAAGTAGCTGTAAGTTGAAGTAATTAAGAGAAGCTTGAGCACTGTCTAGGTCAAGTAAGATCTACAAGAAGACTGAGTGTTTCCTGATGTTTAGCCCAGCTAAAACATCAAGGTTGTCCAGCTTGAAACTCAATTCTAGGTTGTTCGTCACTGTTCACTGATAGTTTCATATGCTTATTCTCAAGAAGTGCTCCTTGAGCGCTAATGGGTAATTCAATTAGATGGTACAGTTCATTATTTACTGCTCAGCTTCAGCAGTGCTATGAGAATTGGGGCCTAGGATAACTCCATTTTTAATGTCAAATTACCTCAAGTGTCAGTTGTGATGGATCCAGGACTAACTTCAGACCAAGATTAAAGCTCCATGACTTTGCCATGTGCATGCTTTGAATTTTAATATGGATGCTTAAAACATAGCCAGCAAAGGGGAAGCAGGTAGTGAAGCACAAGGGAGATAATACCTGCAGGTCCCTCTGAAAGACCAAAAGAAATTAGTTGTAATTAACAATCAGCAGCAGATTACCAGTGACCAGAAATAAGGACAATAAGATTCCTGATAAGGCACTGTGGGAAGTATCAGCTCTGATTTTAATTTTGAAGTTTGAAAGCCCTGAGGTTGATGGTGTTAAAAAATGTAGAACATTTTTTAAAAAGAGAAATCTGTACTTTGGTTTTGTAGAACCCCAAAACCTTTACTTTTACTCCTTCGGTTCTGTTTATTCTCAGATATTTTTTGGTCACATTTGGAAGTGATTGATCTTTCTGGTCCCAGCATGCTAAATTATTCTGATTTTTGTAAGCTGAAAGAGACCAAAGGTGTTTTTGCAATTAATTTTTAAGACTCATTCTTTCTGAGATGGTGCATCTCTAAATGTGAACTTCCTTTATGCTTTGGTAACAAGTCAAAAATGAGGCAGCTTAGCTGAGAAGAAAGTGAATTAATAACCCTCTCAAATGCTAAGAGCATCAGCTAATTAAAAACTCTGTATTTTAGGGATCCTTGAGAAGTATATATATGGTATTTAGTTTAGGGAAGCCACAAGGAAAGTGACTGAAATATGAACTAGAAATCCAGAATGTTTATATGTCACATAACTAACTTCTAAGCTAAAAAACAAACAAACAAACAAACAAACAAACAAACAAAACCCAACCTTGCAAATGAATCACATGAGGGTATAACAGACCACTATGTGCAATGATTACTGAATGTTCCCATGTTAGAGAAGAGGATCCAAAATGCTTTCTCATTTAACATATAGGAGACATAAAGCTCTTTTTATTGCATGCTTTGGCTAGGCTTCTGTATGTTCCCAACTGTGAATTTTGACTGCATGTTAGGTATGGAATAATCCAATTTTGCACAGCAAAACTTGGCAGACTCTACTGAATTTCCCTGCTTCAAAGACAAGATGTTTTGGTTTTCTACGTATTCCGCATTGAACTTGAAAATTCTTTTTAGAGCACAAAAGCTTCACCAAAACCAGACTGGATTTTTCTGAAGCTAGACACCCATCCATTAAAATCAATAATCAGGAGAAAGTACAGTAAAAGCACAGTAAAAGGAGAAAAATGTAACACCTCCATTGGAACAAATGAGAGAACAACAGCTTCTATCGACAGTTGCTTTATTACTGGAAAAATCCTTTTTTAGGGGGTGGAAGGATTGGGTTGCACAGAGCCATCCTGTAAAGGCAGTCTAGCTGCTGTTAATCCTGGCCTTTGGCAGCTGAAAATCTGTGCTCCAGCTCTGTTCAGCCCACTCCTTTTCCAGAGCAGTGGCAAAGATGATAAATCTCTACTCTGCTGCATCCCCAGCTCACACTAAAAAGCCTCCTGTAATCAGATACGCTCCAGAGATTCCCCCCTCAGTAACACCACTTCAGTGTTCCCTGACCAGAAATGCCAGGGAAACCTGGTGGAATAAGGCTTTTTGCCTTAAGCAAGTCCTGCTTCTTGAGCTGAGCAAGTCGATTCTGTTCGTCTAAGAGGCAGGAGCTAAACCGGGCGTTATCACACCGCAGCCAGTGCGGGGCTTAGCAATATCCCTGACTCCAAACCGCGGCGACGTGGGAGCGACTTCATGAGCTGCTCAGGGATTCCCTTTGGAGTCTGGGAGACGGATGGACAAGAAAAGGAGGTGGCTGGCGCAGCTCCCCCAGCTCTACCCTCCTGTGCTCGCAAATCCATCTCATAAATCTATCTCAGTCTATTTACTGGAGCCGTGAAGCCTACTAGTGTCTGTGATTGCTCATTAGCTTATACTCATGACAATTATCCCCGAGGAAGGGAAGACTAGAGCCTCTGCTTTCAGCATGCAGATTAAGAAAAGTTTGGAGTCACTACTGCACAAAATCCCTGAATGCCAGACTGTCATTCCTGCAGTTGGTTTGCAGAATACAGTTTTAATTGAACTAATTATCGCAGACTTCCACAGGTATTTTGAGGGTTTTATGAACACTTTATAAGAATTTTAATCATGCTCCTGTTGAAGGCAATTACAAAAATGCTTCAATGGCTTTGCATCAGAGTACGTGCAGTGCAGAATATTTATTTTTCTTGTATAACTAAATAATGACATAGATCTGCAGCTAGTACAATGGAAAACATTAAGCTCAGGTACTCGTGATTCATTCTATTTGGAATATTTAGACAAATAGAGCCTCAAATCAAAAATAGATAAAGCAAATTAATAGCTGATTTAGGTTGTTACCAAGAATAACATCATGAAGACACAGAAGATGGAAGCACCACATTTCATGCTCATATAAAATAATCCAGCCTGCAAGCACCAGCCCTATCACTGCAACATCCTTCTGACAAAGCACCTGTGCAAGGAAAAAGAAAGACTGTCCTGCACTTACTAAAGTCACAGTAATTAGGACTGCAAATGAATTAATTATAATGATCTTACCGATTTCAGCAGGATTACTTATCAGATCAGCAGCTAATTTCTGCAAACAAAGGAATGTGCTGCCCAGAGGAGTGAATATGAATAGCAAAAATGTTTAGATCTGGTTTTCTACAGTTTTATTTTGTACAGTCATTTACACCTACAGAAACAAGTATGCAACCTGCTCCCTTTTTTGCCTGGCCAGGTGTTCCCTTCTGCCTGCTCTGCACACTCTTAGCATGATTATGCAGTGTGATAAACGAGGGCTGTCTCACCATCCATAACGTCAGAACATGTGTAGGAAAGTAGTTGTTGCTCTAGAGAAACAGGGTCTTTAGCTATAACTTGTAGCTACCAAAAAGCTAAGTGTGGAATTCAGGTGCTGAGGCATAGGGTGCTCTGGAGTGCCTGGGATACTGAGCCAAGGCACACAGGGATAATCTGTGTCCTTCTGGAATGGCAGCTGGAGGCCAGGCAGGATGCTGTAGAAACACATCCCTGGTGTAAAATGGGACCAAACACGCTGGTTTCACCACCTGTGTATCTGCTCAAATATCTGTCTATGCTTCCCATTTTTTGATAGCACTAAAAGAAGCTGGGGACACAACCTGCACTGCCAGCAGAAAAATATATGAACAAAAGGTAGTGGCAGGCTCCAGCATATGTTCCTTTAGCTAGAGCATCTAGAGAGAAGAGAAAATAAGCTAACTTAGCCAAGCTTTCAAGGAATATGTAGTGGGTAATCTAGTGAGGAATAGAATGTGCAAGGGCGATAAAGTTGTAATAAAGAGCAATAAACAGGAGCTAAATGCAGTCCATTCTGGCCATTCTCATGGCCACACCAGGATCAAATTTCTATCATATGTTGGCAAAACTTGTCTTTTATAAACATCTTTTACACAAACAGTCATCATTTTTTTCCCAGGTAAGTCTTTCAAGTGTCTCTCTATCCTTAGGATTCAAAGGCTCTCAGGCTTTTTTAGCCTCCCTTGCTGTAGTTTAAACCCATTATTTCTTGATTTTGTCCCACTGGCAGCAGATAATGACTTATTGTGACGTCTTCTCACTGTTGTAATCAGCTCAACTGTGCCACTTCCTTTATTCGGATCTTTTCTTTTTCCCCATGTAGACTACAGACTGCTGATAGCCCTTGGTGCTTTCATCTGGCCACTCCAACTGCAGAAGCTCAGTTTCATCTCCTACTCCTTACTGAATCCTTTACAAAGTGTGTGAGGCTGGTCCTAGCCCTCAGTGCATCCATTAATTCTATATGTGGCATCAGAACATCCAGATATTAGTTGTATGGTATATGCTAGCTGCCCCAAGCATTTCATGTGGTAATTGCCATCATGAAAGATGTCAAAAAAAGATCAAGTGATGAAAGTCAGGCGGAAATTATAGAGAAATCTGGAGTGATGGACATTCTTTTTTACTCATTGTGTCTCACAACTGATATCAAAGTTCAGAGTCGATTCTTGACATTGTTTGAACTTCAAAAGGTGTGAACTTTTTTTTCAGTAAGAAAGGATGGTTTCTAAGGTTTCATGTAGTTCTGCTCAAAGAAACCTCTTCCTTTTTCATGACTCTGTTCAATATTTAACTCTTTTTATATTTGACCTTGTGTCTAATACTTAGCGAAATATTACAGCAGTGTGGAGCTGTAAAATTGTTGCATGGTTACTTCTCTCTCCTAGAAATCGGATGTCACTGTCAACTCAGTTCTAGTGCACTCACCTTTATAGGGCCATCAGTTTCTGACATTAATTTTTCATGCTCTAAAATTGGAGCTTTTAATTGCAAAGGAAACCTCTCTAAACCAGGGCAGCATTGTTGCTGCATCCACAGCCAAGCACACATACACAGTAGCTCAGAGAAATGTGAACTACCCTCATTTTACTCTGCCCACCACTGGCAATAGCAAGTCAAAATTCAAGATAAGACTGTAATAATGTTCTCTTGGTAGGGGAGAGGGAGAGCAGGAGGAAGAAGTATTGCAATTCCAGACAAATCTGGGCTAATAGATTATTTTGTCCATGACCTCTCATAGCAGACATCAGAGGGCAAAGCTGTCCATCTCCCAGGCCATCAGCTTCCAAACTGGATGGGTAGGAAAATTCTCAGAAGGGATTACTTTAGCTACTGTGTAATTTCAAGGATTTGTTTCTCTGGTATAGATAGCAATATTCATGTGATTGGTGTGTTGGAGCTGCAACAAATCATGAGAATTAAGCATTTTCTTCCACATCCCAGCATGGTCAAATAGAGAAGAGATTGATATAATATATATAATAATCTATGTATGGTACATACCTTTAAAAATATCTTCTTAGAGAACCATCACCAAAGAGACAAAGGATCATATTAACTTCTGGCATGCCACTTGTTCAGACCAACTGGAGTGATATTTGCATCTCTTTCAGATGAGATCTTAAAGCTGAAAAATTGTGATAGGTAAGAGAGTGTTGTTGAAATAGCTAAATTCTGTACTAGGCACTTTAAAAGCATCCAAATGGCTTATTTTTCAGCTGTGAAATAGAAGTCTTTTCCACTGTTCTGGAAACATGGAATTCAAGGTGACTTCACAGGGTGTTAATGGACGAATGATCTGCACCCTGCTAACAATATTTCATGAGCAATGATGTAGCAAATAATATAGTCTATTACACTGTGCCACCAGATGCCATCTGAAATACACATTGCTGGCTTTAACATCCCAGACTTAATCGACTTTCCACAGAAATGACACTGATGCCTACTGTAAAAGACAACGCATCCTCAGCCTTGACTAGCAGCTCCTTAGATGTGGCGGTAATAATGTCCCATTTCCAGTGTCTCTCCCAGCAGCTGAATCTCTGATGGCTAATAAGTGGTGATGGCATTAGTCAATGTGTTCAATATGTGCTGATACCTATATGTATGGGGTACTTGTTTCAACATGGGGCACTTTTTTCAGTCCATGCAGGTTTGAGGAAGTTAACTCATAGAGTTGTTTTTGAACAATGTCCTTAAGCATTACTATGGAGAGAGCACCCTGAAAGGCAGAGACCTGTGCAGAGCATGCGTTAGCCCAAGTCCTATTGTTTAGGAGTCTAAAACCAGCTAATTCTAAAATAGGAGGATGCAAACAGTCAGTGGGACTGCAGCACATCAGAAGTGTTAGAGATGCTCAAGGTGCCTTGTGCTCTTCAAGCAACTCCCCTTCTAACCATCACCAGTCTCCACACCTCCACATCTGCACTTTGGCTTCCCTCAGCACCCTTCGGACTCATCTCCCTTTTGGCTACAAGGGATAGGCAAGTGAAGGAATGAAGTTGAAGATGGGTACTGCTTCCTTCAAAATCTTCAGAATATGATTCTTTTTTCTGGATGCCATCACAAGCCTTTCATTGCAAATCACTTCTCCTGGAGCACCACTAGAGTGATCAACCTTTTAAATGGAGTCATCTGATTCTGAAGAAGTATAGTTGTAATGACATGCATGCTTTCTAGTGAAATCCTGTTCCAGATTGTTCCCAAGGGTTTACAAACTGTTATTAAGGGGTCAGATGCACTAAGACATGAAAAGAATTTTCTCCAAATAAATTGGCTAATGATTTGTTTGAAGTTTGAAGTGTGTTTACAAAAGTCAAGGCCTTGATGTTTATCCATTTTTTTAATCAATTACTACTGTTGTTAACTTCCCCCAATATAAATTTTCCTGCCAGCAGTAGAAAAATATCCACTATAATACCTATTCTACTGGCTAAGGGGAAAACTCTTAAGTAAGAGTCCAAGCTCTCTGCTTAGACCTTGCCTAGGGTGAATGTTGTACAGAAAACAACAAACTTTAATGACATTTTAGTGGAAAAAAATGAAAATTTGTCTCTGATCTTCTGCAGTTCAGCCATTGGTAACTGTTGTAATTGTATTCTTTTGAAGTTGTGTTACATCAGGATGAGCAAAACTAGATGCATGTTGCCCTGAGCTATCTGGAGGTAGATAAATATAACAGTGCCAATAGTAGTCACTGGGGATGGGCAGAAATTAATAGAAATTCAGAAAGAAAGATATGAGGAGGAGGTAACTATAAGCAATTTATGAATTATGAATTGCATCTCACAGATCATAGTGAATATAGGGAGTACTTTCTTTTAAATTTATTTTTACATTGTCTGTCTACTTTTCAGTGTCTTCCTTTTACCTATATGTATATATCTATATATAAAATTAAAACTATATAAATTTTTAAACATACATATATATAAAATTGAAGCATATATATATATACAGGAGGTTTTGAACAGAGAGAGGGAAAAGTAATTAAAAATAAAACAGTAACACCAGCTTCCTTTGTACAACGCTGCCTTCTCAGGATTTTCAGAAGTATGAAACACCAGTGTGAAGATTTCCTGAAGTGCTGACAAATACAGCAGCCGGAACACAACCCACTTAACAAACTCCATTGCTGCTCCTGCCTTCTCTTCCACTTGGGTGCCAGTAGGATCTACTTCTTCAAGACAGCCAGTAGCATAGTGTTGTAACCTTTCTGTCCTTTTTAAAGCATACACATTAGCAGCAAGATAGATTTTCTTTCAGAGGATTGTATCCCTTTTTCTCACTCCTATTTCAACTTGTAGCAGAAAGCTTGGTGGCCGCTCAGTTTTTGTGTACATTTTGTTCCAGTTCCTTGCAAACTTTCACACTCATACAGTTAACTTTTTCTCTTCAGCAATAAAACAGAGCAGAAAGACTTTTAGAAGCAGCCAAGAAGGCAATATTTTCCCCACTCAAGTAAATTTCCCTTGGCATTTTCTCTCTCTACTCCTCTCAATGCCCATGAAACCTATTCCCCTGCAGGGCTCAGCATGAGCAGCCACCTGCTGATGCAGAATAACTGCATTTAGTCTGCAGCAGGAGCTCTCAGTACTTGGTACTTTTCCTAACACTTGACTGGGAAAATTAGCTGGGGAATCAGAGACCTGAGGCAAGGAGTGAATAAAAGGTATGAGCAGTAACCTCCTTGTTTTCACACCTGGAGATGAACACATGCAAAAGAAGAATGGGATATTGAAAGACTTCTCCGTAGGGGTTCTGCCCCACCCTGACCTTTTCCTCCTTCATTACTCTTTAGTTATATATTGTCATTCTATGTCCTGTGAAATGACAGTGACTTGTCATGTATTAAGAGCTGCAGCAGTCCCATGGGAGAAGAGGAGCACTGAATCCAGGCAGCATGCCCTGCCTGGCAGGAGGTCACTTCCATCCACAGCCGGGTAAGATCACTGATCACTGCTAACTCACCGTCCTTCTATCAAGTTGGTATTCTGATAGACATGAGGCAAATAACTCCCGTATCTGAATTTCCTTTCTTGTAAAGAAAGGTTGTTATTCTCTCCCCTGAGAAGTGTGTAATAAAGAATAATTAGCCCCTGTCTGCAAAGCAGTTGGTAAAGAAGAAAATGTCTGTGGGAGGACCAAGCACTATACACTAATGTTACAAAATTGGTGTTTGAGCTAATAGCTCTTTGATAACTGTAGCTTTGCTGAGGAAATAGAAGAAACAGGTCTCCAGTCCATCACTGTGAAGCCAAAGCTAGTTCATTACTCCTTTACCTGATGGATTAGCTCTCAGCTCTTTCCCATTATTCTCTAGTTTTCCAAAGGCCGTGTTTGCAGTGCGAGCTGCAGGGAGTGTAAGCTGCTATCACTTAGAGGCACACCAGGTTACACCAAAACAAGTCCTGTCCTGGAGCTCACTCAGTCCTGAGCCAGTTGCAGGCAGGTCTCATGCAGGCTCCATGCATGAGACCAAACTTACTCTGGTTCAACCTTTCTCTGAACTCAACCTCAGCACACATGAACAAGTGGTATGTTTTCTTTTAACTCTGAGACACTTGAAATTCATCCAGATCTCTTAATTCTGCCTTGCCCCCTCTCTCACAGTAGGTATTTTTTAACTCCTGTCTTTAAATGAGGTAGAACTTCCCAGCCACAGGCAGTTCATTTAAATATAAATGTAAAAGCTGTGCTGGAGGAAATGGTTTCTGCTCAGCTATTTGGTTATGAAATAATTTCTCTGCTGTGTTCAAATTGGTGGCTAACAGATGGTAACAGTGAGAAAAGGGGACTACAGGGCTGGGTTTACCTGAATTAAAGTCATTCATTCCTTTGTGTGCTTAAATCTATATTGAAAGTAGTGTGTTTTCAATTATGACCTGAGCTTATGGATGATATATATATATTTTTAATCTCTAAAACACCAGAGAGAAGAACCTTTAACCCTCAGGAAATTGTTACATGTAGAATTATACACCAATGCCATCAATTTTTCTTTGTTATTTTCACAAATGATAACAAAGAGATGAACTCATGGGTAAGACCTCTACTATGGGCAACATGAAAACTCTGGTTGTAAGTAAGATAAAGGCTTGGATAAAGAAATGGCTAGCTGAGCTTCCCTGAAAGGCAGAAAAAAAGGTGCTGAAGGCACAGGAATCTAACAGTGATTTCTGATCTCTGATGTCATAGAAAATGACTCAAGGAGTTGTCTTCTGAGTGAATGAATGACTCCTGTTCTTTTTCAGAGGAGTCAAAGGGTAACCAAAACACGAGTATTTTCTTCAGTGTCCAAACTTAACCACAACAGTGAGCTCTTCCCCACCATAATCTGGGTTTTGGAAGAAGGAATACAACTTTAGAAGCATAAGAAGTGTGAGTTGGAGTCCCCTAGTTCCTCTCCCTCTTATCTTGAGTTGCCTTGTCACAAACTTCCTCACCTTCTCTCCTGTACAAGCCACTCTTCTCTATTAGATGTGTGAAACTCTTTCTTTCACCTTGTGAGAAATAATGAATTCCCCTAAATACATTCTCTTTTATCTAAATGTCGATATGCTGCAGGGACTCACAGAAGCACATATGCTGCGTTCTCCCTGCAGCGTGGCATTTTGCAACCCTGCAAAACTTTGCTCTTTACCTATCTGAGCCCTGTGTTAGCACATGTAGGTGACCTATACAAAACTTTCTGGTCCTGGGATGTTGATTTCTTTTAGTCAGCTGTTGGAATAATATGCAGGAAGCTAAGTGTTAAGGATTTTTGTCAGATTATTTTTCTATATAAACTTCACTGAAATTGCCACAAGTATGACAGTTATTTGCAATTGGAAATTAAAGGTGAGCAGAAAGGTGTCTTAAAAAGCCTTATGCAATATAACATCCTGACATCCTATGACCCAAATAACCTAAATATCCTATGCAAAGCCAAGTGAATAGAAAGGTTGCAAATAAATGTATTATACAGTAGATGAGTAGAGATGATGCGAATATTGTCGTGCTCCTGAAACTTCCATTTGTGAGCTATAAGACAATCCTTCATGAATTTACAGTGCAATAAATTTTTGAACAACAAGAATTGTTTCAATCTTTGTAAAAACGTTTGCACCTTAGGTCTATGAACAGTGAACAAATCAAGACAGAAGAAAGTTGGAAGTTGGCAGTGCTCACTTTCCTTTTTCTCCCACAGCCTGTGGCATTAGCACTGGCTGCAATCTAGATTTTGGTCCATTACAAAAAACATGTGTCTTTATTCCTTATGATACCTTGGACAAATCAATACCATGTCTGTAGTTTGTATTTCTAGAATTGTCTTCATATTCTCTGCTTCATCTTCTTCAAACAGATGGTTTTTATTCTTTCTACCTTGTGTCTGCCCCTTTTGTCTGGACTAAGGGTAGAGTAATTTTTATTACAAATCAGTGGTTCAAGGTTATGTTCCTTGAACATCAGCAGAAAAAGTATTAAAAGCCACTGGAAATAAAAAGAGGAAAAGGCCATTTATGCTTAGCTAGCACCACAGTTATTATGAAACAGGGTTTATTCATACTTTGCTTTATATTGATTTCTTTCGTTGCACTGTGCTATAATTCGTTTGGCTATAGTCTGTTCAAGTGTGTGTGTGTTTGTGCATGAGTCTGTGTGTGCATCTCTGTGTTTTATGATCTGTGGTTACACAATCCTTTGGGAAAAGATAAGGTATGCAACTTGTTTGTAATAAACAAACCTTCATCTCAATTTGCTAATTTTCTGTTCTTGCTTTAAAGATCTAAACAGAGTCTCACATCCAGTAAAGTTCTGTTTCGCTCATTGCCTCTTTCAGGAGATGAATGTTATAGGAGGATTCAGACTTCATTTAGACCCTGCTTCATGGTCAGTGGTTATAATTATCTGAAAAGGCAGCAGTAGGCATTAGCCAGAGTCATACTGATACAGCAAGTAGCCAAGTATGTTCTTTCTGCAGGTTTGTCACTGTACTCAAACACATTGTATAGCAACAATATTTAGTTTAATTGTATCTAGCTGTAATTATACCTTGTTCAAGAAAATGTTGGTTTTCATTTCTTCCATGTAGGGTTTCCTCAGTAGTTCAGATTTCATTTCCCCTTTACCACCTATTAAAAAAAAAATCTATATAAGATAAGCTCACATTCAAAGTTTCAGTGTTTATATATTTTATTTATATGTTTTCTGTTTCTTACTCTATTTTGGTTCCAGACGTCCAAGGCATTTTAACTGTGGAATGGAAAAACATCTGGACTGGAACAGCGTTGTGAGAGATAATCAAAGGCTGGTAAAGGTAATAACAGAACAGCTGATACTCATCAAATGTAAATTTACTAAAGGTAATTAAAAGGAGAACATTAAACTGAAAGAGGAGAGGCTGATCACAGCATAATCACATGGAATAATTTTTTAATGGTCTGTTTTCCTCCAGGTTCGAGAAACTGACATTGTGAAGTTCATGTCTTTCTTAAATGTTCTGCTGTAACTTGCAGTTCATTGCATACTATATATTCTAATCTGCTCTCACTCTGCAATATATTTGTACTAGTGCTTCATGCAACAGAACTGTAGCCAGATTTTTAACAGAATGTAGCTCTTAAGGATTAATCTATTTGGTTACCTAAAAAGCTAGAGAAGTGCTTTGTGAAACTGACCGAGAAAACCTCTGCATATACTTCCCACTGAGAAAAAGTATATAAAATAATATTTAAAAACAAACAAACAAACAAATAACAAAATACAACAATAACAAAAGACAACCCGAGGCTACTCCAAACAGCTGTATATGTGTGCAAAGATGCACATATTGAATATTTTCAAGCTTCTAACCTATTGGTCCTCAAATATATAAATACCTGAAGGGAGGGTACAAAGAGGTCTGAGCCAGTTTACTTTTGGTGGTGCCCAGTTACAGAACAAGAGGTGATGAGCACAAACTGAAACACAGGTGGTTCCCTCTGAACATCAGGAAACACTTTCTGCCTGTGAGGGTGACTGTGAGGGTGATGCAGGTTGCCCAGAGATGCTGTGGAGTTTCCCTCCTTGGAGATATTCAGAAGCTGTCTGGACACTGTCCTGGGCAACTGGATCTAGGTCACTCTGCTTGAGCAGGGGGATTGGACCAGATGAGCTCTGGAGGTTCTTCCCATCTTCAACCCCTACCTGTGGGTCTACAAAGTTCAAATTTTAGAAATGTACACTTTTGCTTCTGGCGGTTCCTGTTTCAATTTCAAGCCACACTCAAGGTTAGTGAGGAAACCAAAGTGAACACATTGGAAAGAAACCCACCAAAGTTCTTCCACCCTGCTCTTCCATGCCATCACCAGTTCTTGGAAGGTCCAGAACACTCCTAGACAAACAAGAAATTAATTTTCTGCATATTTGGACAGATGTTTCACCACGTAATGGCAGAAAAACTCTATTGCCAAGTAACTTTCCAGAATAACTGTATTCTTTTATTCTTCTAATTGCTTACTTGTGTGTGTCAGCACAGTATCCCTTGGACAGAAATTTTTGCTCCCTCTTACCTTTTCTTTCTCAAAAAGAAACCTAGATTCTTGATCTCTGGCACAAGTTCTGCAATATATCTGTTCAGTTCTTTGCCAAAGGCTTCCTGTGTGACATAGGTTATGTTGCTTTATTCAAGCAATAATCCATGAAGCTCCCAGTGGTTTCAATGCATCTGAGGAGTTTTAGGCTTTAATGTTTGTGTCTCATTTCCTTATTTGTGAAATGTAGCTAACAATACTTTCCTTTGGCTGCCCTTTATGCAGCTTCTCAATCTAGAAAATAATCTCTTTGTGGTAGACACAGACTCCTGCTAAATGTTTGATGATGTCTGTCACAATAGGTCACTCTTCTTGGCTGGGAAGCCTCTAAGATCTATTGCTGTTATACAGCAGAAGTAGGGAGGAACTCCATTTGCACCTCTGGGCTTTCTTATATGAAAGTTGGAATATTTCACCCAAAACTACGAGAGATCAAAACTTAAATAGTATATTTCTTTTGAGGGAAGAAAAATCTGCACATGTTTCATCCTGAGGTATGTGGGTCTGGGCAAGAAGTAACATTTTTGAAAAATAAAAGCTTAGGAAAAAATGGGCTAGCTTCAACAAATAACAGTAATACTAGAAAATGTGATAATTAATGAGACTGACGGCTGAAATGGCTCATTGTATTTTTGCAATATAGGCCTGCAAAATTACAAACTATCTCCAAAAACAGATCTTGCACATAACAGTGGAATCTAACACTGCTACACAGCACTTTGTCACAAATTCCAGGAGAATGCTGCCTGCATGTGCCCTAATATTTTGCACTGCTTGGTGAAAGCAATTCCCTCAAAGAGCAAAGGAAAATGAAAATGAGCAGTGGGTCCCACAACTCATCTCAAGTTTCCTTTGGTGACTGTCTTCCATTTCTTTTTCATGAGGTCTTTGACAAGCAGCAGTAGTTATAAGATTTTCATTTCCTGGAATATTGCTTGCCAGGGTAAGAGCTAAAGGTTCTTTTTTTTTTTGTTCTTTTCTTTTTCTATTTTTTTTCTCTTTTCTTCCTTTTAAGGTAGATGTGCAGCATGTCTGGAGGAGAGATTCATGGCCTGCTTTTCCTAAATTGAATATTAAGCTTTGTGTACTTTCCGGTATTTGGTAGGGAGTTCATCCTATTAGAAATCTCCTTGGGCCAGTTTATGTTCGCATACCGATGGTAGAACAGCAATGCAAGGTGTAACTCAGCTTGAGGAAGAAATCTCATCATCATCTTTGAGGAGTAAGAGATTGTTGAGTGTCAGTGAACAGGTTTCTGTACCTTCAGTAAATAAATAAAATCCAAATTAAAAGAGACAGTGTCCATTGTTAATCATTTGCTGAAGGGAGTCCACATGATTGCTCTATCAGAGATTAAAAAAACAAGGTGTAGGCAGTAGAATGTATCAAAAATTGGGTGTTGTGAGAAAAGGTCATGTGAAGCTACTCCATATTAGACACAGCTAGGACAATTAAACACCAAGACTAATAATTTATGTAAAGACTCACTAACCCTCCTTGCCTCCAGTAGCATTTCATCACTCGTGAACCAAGGGGACATCTAATGGAGACCACAGCATCCCAACAATTTGTCTGTGCTGTTTAAGAACATCCCCCAACCAGAGCCGTCCATCAGATCATTGGGCAGCAGCACTGACATTTCAGTGGATGTGTTTAATTATATCAATACATCAATAGTGCTGACATTTCAAAGAGCTATCACCTCAGGATAAGCTAGATTTAAAACTAATCTCTTTTCTGTCCTTCTCCATCTGCCCTGAAAAATAAAGCTGCATGAATCAAATTTTTAAACAGAGTAGTACTTGGAGGGAGCTCAGAGAAGTCCATTTGAGAGCCATAAGCAACTAATTCCCACTGCAACCCTCAGTGGCCTGAGAGTTTCTTTCAGAGCCTGATTTCAGCTGTTCTGAAGGTTCCCCAAATACCTTCAGAAATCATAGGGGAGAAAGGGAAAGGGTAGTTCCATAACGCCAAATGCTTCAATCTGCTTTGATTACTCCATTCAGGAGTCAACTCAAACAAATAAAATTAACATTGGCCAGGAAGAGGTGCCAAGGGAGATGGGTTTGTCTCAGTATCCCATGCATGCCCTGGCCGGTGACCTCAGCCAGTGAGCAGCCCCATGCAGCCAACCACTGCAAAGCAGAGAGACATTTGGGCTTTCCACTGTTGCCAACTCAAACTGGTGTCAGCAGCCAAAGCAGGAGGGGAAATCTCTACGCTCTGAAGAATCAACAAACGTGCTGTTAGAAATAAAATGCAGAAAGTGTCTTAAGGAAATAATGCAAAACCAAAAAGAAGACAAAGCAGCCTGCTAGGCATTTGCAGATCCAAGATGCAAACATCTTTGCTTCAAACACATGGAAACTCAGATAACCAATTACACAGCATGGAAATGGGAGTCTGTCACTTCTCACTGGGTAATGAAAAACAATTTGTTGTCTTATTTAACATTTTTACGCTTCTTTACAGTTCTTTTTCATGGCATAAAATATCTCAGAAAGGCAAGGGATTTCTTTGTCTCTCATCCTTGAACGCAGAAGCTGGAAGGAATTCAGGGTAGTCCCTTTATCCATAGGCCCAGCAGCTCACAGCTGTAACAGAAGTGGAAAGAAAGGCACAATAAAAGGAGCACTTAAAAAGTTGTTCCTCAGCACAGTGCAAACAGGAGCAGGACAGAGGCTGCAGGCTGTGCCAGTGAGTGCATCTCTTCTGCGAGGTCCATAAATGGCTGAGGATGTCCAGGCTACAGCAGGACACTGACCACTCACTGAGATGTCCTACAGCCTGATGACTGAGGGACACAAGCACTGGGAAGTGATGTTGCCTCACAGTTGTTTCCTCTTACTGCTTGGTTGCTCTTCTTGAGTACCAGTGATAGGCACAAACAGGGCAGCAGACAAAGCTCAGGAGTTAGGCCCAGTTTTGTCCTACACTGCTGTCTCCACCAGACCTTTTGTTGACTGCTGAATTTTCATTTTTTGCCATACAAACCTTCCATTAGAGATTTGAACCAATATTTTTAAAGATGAAAATCATAACATTTCATCTGAGCTATATTGAACTATAACAGTCAATTGTTTTAAAAAACAAACACAAAGTTTCTTACATCATCTTCTGGCAAATGTTGCTCAAGGCAGTGGGTAATTATTTAATGACTAAAATAATTCTTAATAATTACATCAATTTGGCAAAAGCTATGCTTTTTGGGTTATAAAACCCCCTACATCATATTTATATTATTCACTGTGGCAGACTGTCCCATTTAAGGGAATTGTTTTACTCTGTTAAAGCTTATATATTTAGATATTTACTGAATATTTTCAGGACTACTCCCAGAAAGCTGAGGGCATATTTCTTGTTTCTGGTCATACATGTAGTGTTCTGAGAGCAGTTCTCCCAAGCTGAGCCACTACTAGTATGTATTCCAAACAATTCAAGCATACGAATATGCTATAGCCTAGAAATGGATTGTGTTTTCATTTATCTTGGGGGAGATGAAGGCAGTTATTATATTTAGCCACTGGACCTGACTCATGCTCACCTAAATAGCTTCTCAGCCCCTGTCCTGTGCCGCTGACTCAGTGATCCCTGCAGGGATGCTGAGACTGCCACAGCCAGACTGTGTGGAAACATGCTTTTGACAATGAAAGTGCACTGCAGGCTTACACAACCACTCATATACCTGCTTAAGCATAATGAAAATGCACTGAGGATAACTTTCCTACAGCCCTTGGTTGTTCTTATGTTGCTTCTGTCCACAGTGGCTTCATGCCAAGTTCAAGCATGAAGTTTTCAATTGTTTTGAAGTGTTCCTTTTGAACCTAAAATGTTGGAGGGGAATAGCTGGTCATTTTGATTCTTATAGCATCCAGCTCTATAAGTACATTTCTAAATACTTTTTATATCGCCCTTGTGGCCTCTCATTAGTTCTTTTTGGTTGGTTTGTTTTTTTTGGGGGGGTTTTGTTTTTTGTTTGTTGTTTTTGGTGGTTTGTTTTTTTTTCAGAATTACAGCTGACTGACTGGAATATGAAAATTGCTGAAGGGCAGTTTCTATCACAGTTTGGGCAATTGCATACAAAAATGATTGAAAATTAACTTTCCAAGGTGAATTCAGTTTAATTCTTAATTTGCTGAAAAGAAGAAAATATTTAAGACACTTTAGCCTTGAAGAACTTGGAAGGATCTTTTAAGAGGACAAGAAATTTTCTGACAAACCTCATAGTAACAAATTTTCCTACATCTTGTTCAGTGTGTGAATAATTATTTTTTTATATATATATATCCTCTTTGAAAAGTGAACAGAAACGTATGAAAATTAACACTTCTTTAAAATTACAACTCAGAAACCAGAATTTTATTGATGAGGACTTTTTACACAGAACAATTTGGTACTGTGTGTTTTGGTTAGGTGAGATATGCCTTGAGAAGCACCATGATTTGCTTAGATGGTGTTGATAGTGACAAGATTAGTTAGAAAGCAGGGAAGAAAATTTGAGAAATTAAGTCCAAGGGAATAGGGAGAAATATTGGACAGATTGATTATAGCATTGCTTGGCTATAAGGTCTTTCAAGATGCTGAAGACACTTCTTCACTTCCCTGTTCTTCCCCTGGTGTCCCAGCTCCTGAAATGATGTCCTGCGGAAGAACTTGCTTGTACCTTGTGTGCCAAGTTGGAGAACTAACTGCTTTCTTTTCCCAGGGACTCTTCTCTTTAATTCTCTAGAGAGGACTTCTGAATTTATATTTTTCTCCCAAGAGAGACCACAATATTTTATTTTTTTTTACATTTTTTATCTCCTCATTGCTAATTTCCCTCATGTCTCTCAGATGAATTCTCTTATTCTCTTTCAGCCACCTTGAGTGACATTTTCTGCCTTCCCTCATTCTCTTGCATCTCTTCCTACCTTGATATAAAGTAAGAAGTTTAGGGTGGAAGTCTGATTAATTTTTTTTCTCTGTCTCCATATCTTACTTTCTATTTTATCCCAGACTACATATAACAGATTGATCAAGGGTTGATCTACATCAAACTTTCATTAAGCAAAATGATGATCAGAGAGGTTGCTGTCAGGCAAACATCAAACATCTTGTCTGTACTTTGTATTTTTCTAGCCTAGCTTTTTGTAGATAAATGCAGTGATGACTTCTTCAGGTATAAAGGTGGGTACTGCATTTACACAGAATATCTGTCTTTATTTGATGGGCTCATGAGATATGATGAGCATTTATCTCATGGATATTACGACTTAATTGTTAGCTCCTCTCATTCAATCTTTTATTTTGTGTCACAATGGGTTTTGCAAACCCAAAATGTTTGCCACTGACTTTGTTTTTTATTCTGGATGATTTATGTTCTCAGTGCATCTCTTAAATTTTAGGGCAACACAGTGTTTATCATAGTGACTAAATGATTTAAATCACTGTTGACACTGTCACTTTTACATCGTTATAAATACTTTGGTTCCAAAGGATTCAGGCTGTGTGATGAACTCCAATGAATCTCTTCCTTAATATTGTCAGGGCTTGAAATGGAAATGTCTGCAGTAAGGAAAAGACAGAATTGTTAAGGTGTCATACTTATCTATTTGAAATAAATGGTGAGTTTTTTAATCTTTGCCATCAGGAATGATAAATGATTCTGCAGTTTCTTATTATAGTGCTGCACTGAAACCCTCCTGGAATATCTCCTCCGTTGTGCAGAATTATTAGGGTAGGCCAATGAGGAGTATTTTGATGTAGAGAGTTAAAATCCATGGTAAATAAATCTGTGTTTGCCCTGCCCTCAGTGTCCTGAGTCTCTGCAAGAAGAGAGGAAGGTTCTCCTGGAAGCCAAGATCACTTCATATTATGCTGACAGGGAAAAGTGTTCTTAAAGTAGGATTGAATTATACCTAAACTCCCTCTGAGTGGTGCTTTTATAT
>VXAU01002878.1:0-46315 GCA_013399695.1 Formicarius rufipectus
CCTGCCCCCACCACCCAAACCCTCCCCACCTCTGGAATGTTTATGGAAGTGCTTTAGCAAAGGGCACCCACGGGGTCTTCAGGCACTTGCACAGCACAGGGGGAGGTTAAACACGAGGTCCTTGGCACACAGATCCCATCCAGGTATCCATCCCCTGCCTGGCATTCCATGGATCACCCATCCACCTGCCCCAGGCAGCTTCCATTCGCTCCCTCATCTCCCTGCCATTCCTTTTGCCAGGCAGGATTCCAGGATAGCATCCAGCTGGAAGCTCCACCTCTCTGGCTGTCCCTCATCTGGCTGTGGGGTCTCTCAGCTCCGTTCTCAGTTTGTGTCTCTTCCAAGTTTACCCCCTCATCCCTTCCCAAATTCCTCCCGTAGTGCCGGAACCCTCTGAGCCGCTCCGTGTTGGGATGAGTCTTGTCAGGCTGTCCTTCCTCAAAGCCCTCCTGAGGTCCTGCTGGACACTTGGCTGTTGGGAGGAGGATGTGGGAAGCTGCTGCTTCTGCCGGTGCCAGCGCAAATCCAACCCCTCTGGAAAAATGGGATGAGTGGGATTTTTGCCAGGGAAAAGGAGGGAATTTGTGAGGTGATGGAGCCAAGCCTTGTTCCAACGTCAGAGAGATGACAACTTGGCCTTGCCTCTTCTCTCCCAAGCACTGTCACCCCTGACAGTCACATCCAAGAGGTGGCTTCCCTGGAAACATTCCTCTGATTCCGTGGGGAACCCTGAAATCTCCCTCAGGTCAGAGGAGAAAGGGGTGGAACAACTTCCCAGCTCCAGGCTCGGTGGTTTGGGACTGGAAGGGAAGAGCCCTGGGCAAGGTTCATCCAACTGAAACACTTTTCTGGGGGAAATCCAGGGATTTGGTGCTACCAAATTAATCCTGCACTGGAAGAGCTTTTCCTGCAGGTGGAATGAGAGGAAGGGCTGGGGGTGTTTTGGGTTCACAGGGGGTGTTTTTGGGGAATGTATTAAGAAAAGACATTCCCACCCCCTGACGTCTCCTCATCCTGGACCTGCCCCACTTGGGCAGTGCTGCTCCCACCACAATTTAAATCATTCCAAGGGCAATTCCACCCAATAAAAATAGTGACTTCAACATTTACAGGAACAAAACCACATTTATTTTGTCTTTTTATAACTTGCCACCACTGCAACCTCTTCCCACCACTCCAGAGCTGAGGGATGAAGGACAGTGTGGGTCCAAAGGAAATTCCCTGTCCAGTCCCTATGACTGGACTCTTCCTCCTCAGCACAAGCCCTGGAATCCCAGACAACATTCCTCAGAGGGAAAGGAGAAGGTTTGCACCTCCTTTGGGCTGGGAACCACAGGATCTCATGGGGTTGCCTCCAAGAACAGGTCTGGGCAGTTGGGCCCCAGGAATTTTGGGGTTGTAGTTGGGGTAGGAGGAGCCTTTTAACACTATCTTGAAGGGTTTTGTTCTTAAAGTACTTTAGATTTCTGAGTAAGTCAGGCCTAAGTTTTACTGGTGCAAAATCTACACAAATCATTTGTTAAATAACTTCAGCTCTTAATTAAATGCTGTTATTAGGCCTGAGCTTTTGGTCAAGCCCAGGGCTTGGTTTAACAAGGGGATCCTTATTCCTTTATATCCCTATGCTTTTCTACCTTTACCCCTTTCCCTCCACCCCCTGCTCTTCCTCGGGCTCCACACAGATAATTTTGGGGCTGATTTTGGTTTTGGATTGGTTTGGTTTGGATTTTAGTCTGCTTTTTCTTTCTGTGCTTTAAGCAGTATCAGAGTGACCCTTGCCAGTGAACTTTGCTGTGCTTCTGCTTTTATATTACACCTGCTCTGAGTGATCTTAAAATGCTCCTTCACAACACCTGGGTGTGGATCAGGACTCCCTGGATGAGGAGACATTCCCTCCTCACCCAGCTCCTCCATGGGGTGAATTCCTAACACTCAGTTTCTCCAAAGCCCAAAGTCCCCACCACAGAGGAAGCCAGTGGCCAGGACAACACAGCCAGAGTGGTTTTCCTTCTGCAAGACCAGCAGAAAGGGGATAATCCCACCTGGGGGAGACTTTGCACAACCAAACTCCCCCTCCAGCAATGCCACAGGAGGTAAATCCCCGTGGAAGCCCCAACTCAGGCTCTGCTTCCCACCAATAAATCCAAGGGGGTTTAATCCTCAGACTGCCTGAGCCTCCCTCCCTCCTGCTGGGCTCTGGCTCTGACACGAGGTGTGCGGCAGCCCTAAGTAGCTCTGGGTTGGCCAGAGATAAAGAGGCACCACGGGAGTGGTGAAGGTTCTGTGGTGGGATGGATAAATGAGGGGCTGGAGGAGCTGGGAAGGGTAGGATGGTGGGGTGAGGCTCCCTCTGGATGTGCTGGGGAAGAGGTGATGCTCCATCCAGCCTGGAGAGACCCCTCTGCTCACATTCAGCTTGAACTGGGAGCTGCCACACCCAACTGGGAGAAGAAACCACAATTTCTGCTCACTCGCAGTGGCCTGTGGACTCCTGGCTGGTTAGCTGGGTGTGCCAAAGGTCTTGAACACCTAAAACACTGGAATGGTTTGGGTTGGAAGGGATCTTAAAGACCATTCAGTTCCTACCCCCTGCCATGGGCAGGGACACCTTCCACTATCCCAGGTTGCTCCAAGCCCCATCCAACCTGTCCTTGGACTGGTCTGCATTTATGTCCTGGACATAAATCCAGATCCCTATGGATCCAGAGAGTTTTGTTGGAGGCTCTGAAGGAGCAGATTGCCCCTGGGGATCCATCGAGCCCTCCCACTGGTCCTTTGGGGGCACAAAGGATTGTCTGGATCTCCAAGAGCAGATAAACACCTGGAACATCATCCCATCCAAAGCAGGGACCTTGTCCTTGCCCACGTGCTGACCTGGTCCTTGGGAATTCAACAAGGTGGTTGAGGATTCTGCCACTCTGCCCCCTCAGGAGAAACCCCAACTGCAGAGCTGCCTCCAGCTCTGAAATTCCCAAGCTTTGGAAGGACATGGAGCTGCTGGAGCGAGTGCAGAGGAGGCAACAGGATGGTCAGAGGATGGAGCAGCTCTGCTGGGAGGAAAGGCTGGGAGAGTTATGAATCCTCAGCCTGGAGAAGAGAGCTTTGGAGTGACCTAAATATGACCTTCCAGTATCAGGAGCCAACAAGAAGGATGGAAAGGGACTATTGACAAGGGCCTGGAGTGACGGGATGGGGGGGGATTGGCTTCAAACTGACAGTAGGGTTAGATGGGATATTGGGAATAAATCCTTCCCTGGGAATGCGGGCAGGCCCTGGCACAGGTTGGGCAGAGAAGCTGCAACTTGTCAGTGTCCAGAGGCCGATTTGACAGGCAGGTGGAAGGAGGAGACTGATGTCTCTGGAAAGGAGAAGACACCCCTGCAAAGCAGAGTCTGGAGGGATTCGTGGGGACCCACCTCATGCCTGGAGCTGCCGTGGGCAAAACCAACACGCCCATTGATTTTGGTGGCTTTGCTCTAATTCCTCTCAGTGGGGATGGAAAGAGGTGGGGAAAGCAGAAGACATTTCATGTTGACACGAGTCTGATGAGGCCTGGGGTGTTCTCCAGCTGCTCCTGCACAGCAGAGCCTTTCACCTTTCAAAGACACCTTGCTTTGGGTGGCCTTTTCCCTCCAGATGCTCAGGGCTGAAGGCACCCGTGACTCCTGGGGGCCGCTGCCAGGATCCTTTCCATCCATGGAAAGGATGGTTTGGAGGTGGGCTGACCTTGGGAGGGGGAGAGAAATGCCCCCAGCCCATCAGGAAAGAGGCTGATTCCCCTGGGGAAGAGCCAAAGGAAAGCTGAGCGACGGAGCATGGGAGAGAAAACGAGACACCCAGAATAGCTCCAGGCCTGGAGCTGTGCCCATCCATGATCCTCGCTATGGATCCTGCTCCTTTCCAAAGGATCATGCTCCTTTCCAATGGATTCTGCTCCTTTTCTATGGATCCTGCTCCTTCTCTATGGGTCCTGCTCCTTCCCTATGGATCCTTTGCTATGGGTCCTGCTCTTTTCCAATGGATCTTAATCCTTCACATTTGGTCCCGCTCCTTTCTAATGCATCCCACCCCTTCCCTATGGATCCTGTCCCTTCCTCATGGATCCTGTTCTTTTTCTATGGATCCTGTTCCTCGCTATGGATCCTGCTCCTTTCCTATGGATCCTTCACTATGGATCCTGCTCCTTCCCTATGGATCCTTTGCTTTGGGTCCTGCTCTTTTCCAATGGATCTTACTCCTTCACTATTGGTCCCGCTCCTTTCTAATGCATCCCACCCCTTCCCTATGGATCCTGTCCCTTCCTCATGGATCCTGTTCTTTTTCTATGGATCCTATTCCTTCTCTATGGACCCTGCTCCTTCCCTATGGATCTTTTGCTATGGATCCTGCTCCTTCACTATGGATCCAGCTCCTTTCCAATGGATCCTGCTCCTTCCCTATGGATCCCTTGCTATGGATCCTGCTCCTTCACTATGGATCCTGCTCCTTTCCAGTGCATCCTGCTCTTTTCCAATGGATTCTGCTCCTTCTCTATGGATCCTGCTTCTTCTCTATGGACCCTCCTGCTCCCCCACCCCACTGCGGGGTTGTCGCCCCGGGCCAGGACCCTGCAGAAGCACAGGCCCCCTATGACACCCCCAGACTTGGTCCCAGCAGAGGCAGATCCAAGGACAGCATTCCCACAGGGAAAACAGAGCTCAGGATGAACCTTTTAACTGGGATTTGACGCCTTGGGGGGATCAGTTCAGGTGGAAGGCAGGGTGGGAACTGCACCTGGCCACTCTTGGGGGTGCTGTGTGTCTGTCCCTGTGGCCTCCTGCCCCATGGAGAATCTGCCAAGGTGCTGCTTGGGCAGGGACCTCTCAAAATGAACCTTTATCTTCCCTTTTTGGTCCACTTTCTCCATTTCTCCCCATGTCTTCCACGGACATTGTGGGGGTTTTTGGTGGCCCATGTTCCAACAGACACCCTTGAGTTTTTTCTTTCAGCAAGAAAACCTTGTTCCTTCCACGAGGGACCCAAACCAATCCCGTGTGGATCAGGGAGCCAAACGAATCAGGGAGGGGTTGGGGGAAACAGGGACTTCGTGGATGTGGTGGTTTTCACCTGGTGTCCACTCAAACCTCCAGGCCCCCCTTTACCCAGAGGGAAAAGAAAAGGAGACAAGGCAAAAAAAACCAGCTGAGAGATAATGGCAAAACAAACCCAGAGTGGCTAAATACTTAAATTTATTGCTAACAAGATAAGAACTAAAACTAAAAGTAAGAAAACTAAAAAGTATGAAATAATTCAGTCTTAAGGACACCTTTCTCCTCCCACTCCTCCCTTTTTCCAGCAGTTCCAGGGAGCAGGGAATGGGGGTTTGCAGGTGGTTGTTGTTGCTGCCACTGCTCTTGTCCTGTGGGTCACTCCATGGGCTGCAGCGTGAATAACTTTCAGTCCTTCCACCCCTGCTCCAGCGTGGGGTCCCTCCTTCTCCTCCTCCTGCTCCAACCTTGGTCTCTGTGTTGTTATCTCATGGCTGGAATTTCCAACTGCCCCACACTCCTGAATTCTTAACTCTGTTATCCCAGAGCTGTGACTGTGATTCTTAATTGTCTCCACGTTGTCCACCAGCAGTAAGTCCCTCCTGGCCCTGGTTGTCCTTGGCTCCACAGGACTGGGGGAGCTTCTGGCAGCTTCTAACAAAAACCCTCCTGGTGGCCCCCCCTTCTACTAAAACTCAGCTACAGAAACCTCTGACAGTGGCACATTGCAGCGCCCAGACCCCCTTGCAGAGGAGAAGCCGCGCCCAGAAAATAATGGGACGTTTCAATGAACCATTAGGGGAGGAAAAGAAGAGCAAAGTTCCCCCAGAGCAGGAATGCAAAGCACCCCATGCCTGGCTGGGCTACTTGGCTTTGTCCATGCCCGGGGCCTCTCCCGGCCGTGGCCTCCAGGCGATGAGTTTGTCACTTCACAGTTTGGGGCGCACATGTCACGGCTCGGGGTCATTAATCTGCCCCCTCCGACGAGTGATTTCCATCCTCCCGGCTCTCGGGTTACACGGAGCCCTGAGGAGCTTTCAAAACATCCTGGGACTGGGCACTCTGGGCTGTGACGTTCCACGATGGAGCTGCAGCATCTCAGAGGGCCAGATCCTGCTCGTTCCTTATGGATCCTGCTCATTCCTTATGGATCCTACTCATTGCCTATGGATCCTTTGCTATGGATCCTTCTCCTCCCATATGGATCCTGCTCCTTTGCAATGGATTCTGCTCCTTCACTATGAATCCTGCTCCTTCCTTATGGATCCTGCTCGTTCCTTATGGATCCTGCTCCTTTGCTAAGAATCCTGCTCATTCCATATGGATCCTGCTCCTTTGCTAAGAATCCTGCTCATTCCATATGGATCCTGCTCCTTTGCTAAGAATCATGCTCATTCCATATGGATCCTGTTCCTTTACTATGGATTCTGCTCCTTCACTATGGATCGTGCTCCTTCACTATGGATCCTGCTCCTTCTCTATGGATCCTGCTCCTTCTCTATGGATCCTGCTTCTTTCCAATGGATCCTTTTCTATGGATCCTGCTCCTTTCTTATGGATTCTGCTCCTTCCTTATGGATGCTGCTCCTTTCCAATGGATCCTGCTCTTTTTCTATGGAGCCAGCCTGGCCTTGGACACTTCCAGGGATGGGGCAGCCACAGCTTCTCTGGGAATTATATTCCAACCCCTCACCACCCTCCCAGGGAAGAATTCCTTCCCAATATCCCCCCTATCCCTGAGAAGCCATTCCCTGTGTCCTGTCCCTCGATTCCTTCTCCCAGGTCCCTCTCCAGCTCTCCTTGAGCCCCTTTAGGCACTGGAAGGGGCTCCAAGGTCTCCCTGGAGCCTCCTCTCCTCCAGGCTGAGCAATCCCAACTCCCTCAGGCTGTCTCCATAACATCCCACACCCCTGCACACCTTCCCCTCCCAAATCAGCAACCCCCCCCCTCCGCAGCCCCCCCCCAAATCCTTATGGTCTGGATTTCCTGGACAAGCCCAAAATCCATTAAAGGGACATGGTCAATAAGGAAAATCAGACAATTGGCCTCGCTCAAGTGCCTGAAGCAGCAGCAGCCTGAGGGTGTTGAGAGCCCTTCCCTCCCTGCTCCCAGAGGAACAGAGGCTGCGGAACAAGGAACAGCCAGGAGACCTGGCACTGGTACCAGTTTGCCCAGGACATTTTGGGCTGTGCCATGGCCTGGAAATGGCTCCTGGCAGAGCTCCAGGACTGAGGCAGCAGCACTGGCAGGAGCGATACCCAAGGGGATGTCCGTGCATCCTTGGGGTGCTCTGGATGGGATACAGGATGGTGGAGCCAGGAGAGGGGAGGTCTAAGAGCTTGGGAAAGGGCCAGGCAGCAGGTAAAGCCCCACTGCCACATCTCTGGAAGTGTCCAAGGCCAGCTTGGATGGGGTTTGGAGTAACCTGGTCTCGTGGAATGTGTCCCTGGCCACGGCAGGGGGTGGAACGAGATGATCTTGAAGTTCCCTTCCAGCCCAAAGGATTCTATGATGATTCCATGAGAAACCAGGAGACAGAGGGATAAGGAGGAGATGTGGTGACGCCTGACTTGCTCTCTGCAGCCAGCTCCACCACACCCTCTGAATGCAGAATTTTCCTAAGCCTGCGGTGCTGAATGGCCTGGCAGTGATCCCTGACCCATCTGTCTCTCCAGGATGAAACCTTAGCTGGGTACTGGGACCTCTGGCTGCACTAGTTTGGACTCTGATAGATTTTATGCCCCCTCATGAGAAGGTTTGTGCTGCTGGAGCCTCGCACTTGCCCGTGCCAGGTCGGGTGTAAGTGGATCCTTGCAGCTCGTGGCTGTTTCCATGTTTCCCAGCACAGTCTGTGCCGGTTAATGTGCACCTCCAGGAATTTGGAGATGCTCCTTCCAGCAGGGAGGCCCCTGGGCGAGACATGGCATCTCCTCTCCATGACGTCAGTCCTCACCGGGCCAAACATCTCCGTGTCTGAGTGCTCCACAAAGGGCTTGGAGTCCCAAAGAAACCCTCCCAAAAACCATTCAGGCTTGGAAAACACCAAACCCCAAACCATTCAGGCTTGGAAAACACCAAACCCCAAACCATTCAGGCTTGGAAAAATGCCTCCAAGACCTTCAGGTTTCCTACTTCAAAACCATCTGCACTCCCGAAACCTCCAGCCCCGTCCACCCAGGGCCTCCTGGGGGTGCACAGCTCGGCTGGGGTGGGCTGGGGGGCAGTGGGAATGCTGTGGGGATAGCTCTGCTCCCCGGTGGTGACCCCGAGGGAAGCCCGTGGATGGGGACTGAGCTCCGGCGTGTCTTCCCTGTGGGAGGGGGGGACGCATCGGGTGTCAGCCCTGGGTGCCAGCCAGGGTGTCTTCTGACAGTCACTGCTCTCGGGGTGAGCAGCCCCCGTGGCAGGTGCCCCCGCAGGAGGGGAGGGAGGGCTTGGAGGGGGATATTTGAGACCCCAGGAGTGGTTTGTGTCCTGCTCCTGCCACCCCAGGGGTGGAGGGCACCCCTGGGAGGTGGGGGAGGATGCCTGGCCGAGATGTACCTGCCAAGCGGGTCAGGAAGGATGGGCATCTCCCCTCTCTGGTGCTGGGAAACCACCCAGAGCCACCAGGAGGGCTCTGAAGGGTGTCTTGGAGCAGCTTTCCCCGCCTTGAGGCAGATTTGGAGCATGGGTTTCCCTGCAGACCCCTCACTGCTCTCATTGCTGGGCCCCACAAACGCTGTCCTGTCTGGGCTCCTGTCCTGCTCTTTGTGATAATCCTGATTCCCTGGAAATAGGACCAGAAGTTTCCTCCTTTTGCCCTCTTCTTCTCCCCACCATCCTTGACCTCTCTGTGTTCAAGGGGGTTCACCTGAGATGCTGATGTTTCTCTGCAAAGATCTTTCTTGTCACTCAGAAGGTTTTTATCCTCATCTCATACTTTTCTCCCTTGCAATCCCATGTCTGTGTTCCAGAAAAAGGTCCCTCCTCCATGAAATAAGTCTAAGGATTTTGTAGAATCAATGAATAATTTGAATAGAAAGGGACATCGAAAGATGTAATGGTTTAATTTTAAAGATCATCCAGTTCCCCCCCCTGCCATGGGCAGGGACACTTTCCACCAGCCCAGGTTGCTCCAAGCCCCATCCAACCTGTCCTTGGACACTTCCAGGGATGTGGCAGCCACAGTTTCTCTGGGAATTCTATTCCAGGGCCTCACCACTCTCACAGGCAAGAATTCCTTCCCAATATCCCATCTAAACCCACTCTGTCAGTGGGAAAAGCCATTCCCGCTCATCCTGTCCCTCCAGACCCTTGTGAACAGTCTCTCTCCATCCTTCTTGCTGGCTCCCTTCAGCTGCTGGAAGGCTGCAATTAGGTCACCCCAAAACCTTCTCTTTTCCACGTTTTAGGGTCATCCTGATCCTCTCCCTCAAGGGTTTCATCAGGGTTAAACTGAGCCCCAGGCAAATCCCTCCTGGCTCCTTCTACAGTCGCAGCAGGTGAGCGTCCCCATCACCCCATTCCCAGACCCGAATCCTCCAGGCTGAGGCCACACTCCACCACAGAGAACTGGGAAGCCTTTTCCCTCTGGAATAAGGACTTTAGCACTGGCTGGTCCCTCACCACCCCCTTGTGCTCCCACCCTCCCTCTCTCCCTCCCCAGCATCACCTCCATCCAACACACCGGGAAATCAAAGACCTGCGTCCCCTAAAGGAAGTGTAATCGCAAGGGTCATTTTCGGCTCTGCAGATGCTAAATCGTGCTCTGCTGACTGCTGGAAAACCTCTCCCTCCCCCTCCCAATCCAGGCAGAAGTTTTGCAACAGCAGCAAATCCCCTGATAACCCTCCTGTGCTGGAAGCAAAGCCCTCCCCAACTCGGCTCACCAATAAGTGTGCGGAGCCAGCTCTGCAGAACATCAGCCTCGGTGAGATCCCTCTGTTCCCCTCTTCTCTCGGGAGCTCCAGGCAAGTGCCAGACTTCTGAGCCAGGCTCTTTTCTTCAGGTCCTAATTCAGGGCAGTTTGCAAAAGGATTAGTTTCTGTTTGAAGGTTGTTTTTTTTCCCATGCTCCAGGACAGCATCCAGGCAAGAGAAGGCAGCTAAGGGAGAGAGGAGTCTCACAGAGTCCCTTCCCATTCCCTTTTCCCGGTCAAACTGGCAACCTGTGGTGGTGGGACCAGTGTGTTGGACCTGGTGGGAGGGTTGGCATGGAGAAGAGTAGGCGTTTGGGGACTCAACACCTCACCCACGGGTACAACTGAGGCCTCCTCTCATCCTTCCTCTTCCTTTGGATGAGAAATACCCAACCCCTCTGCTGCTTTTCTACTTCCACCTCCCTTCGTTCCCTCTCATCCTTCCTCTTTCTATGGATGAGAAATATCCTTTTCTACTTCAACCTCCTCTCATTCCCTCTCATCCTTCCTCTTCCCCTGGATGACAAATACCCAACCCCACTGCTGCTTCCACTTCCCTTCATTTCCTCTCATCCATCTTCTTCCCCTGGATGACAAACACCCAACCCCACTGCTGCTTTTCTACTTCCACCTCCCCTTTTTTCCCTCTCATCCTTCCTCTTCCCTTGGATGAGAAATATCCAACCCCTCTGCTGCTTTTCTACTTCCACCTCCCTTCATTCCCTCTCATCCTTCCTCTTCCCCTGGATGACAAATATCCAACCCCACTGTTGCTTTTCTACTTTCACTGCCCTTCATTTCCTCTCATCCTTCCTCTTCCCCTGGATGACAAACACCCAACCCCACTGCTGCTTTTCTACTTCCAGCTCCCAACAGCTGCTCTCTGACCCTGGAGCTGAGGGCATGGAACAGCCCACTTTGGAGCTGCCACCTTGAATCCCAGTGATTCCATCCCTGTGGCCTCTTGAGACATCTCCAAGCTGTTCCTAGGGAGCAGCCCTGCCCATGCTGCCCTCCAGCCATGGAGATTTTATTCCCAGTCCCCACTCCCTGAGCATCTTCCCTGGTTTTCAAGCCTAGCTGCTCACTTTTTCCAGCAGTTCTTCCTGAAACACACAGAGCAATCCATGTCCTTGGGCACAGCAAACTGCATCAACAAGTTTCAATCCAGTCCATATGTCCATAAGTTCATCTGTTGTCTCTCCAGTCTTGGTTGCTCTTTCCTCCTATACCTTGCTTGCCTGGCTGTTGGCTTCTGGTGGGGGTTCCTGGCTTTGAAGCCTTTCCTCAAGACCTGGCAGTAATTTAGGAGGAAGGATTGCAATTCCAGGGGCAGCTTCACGGCCTGTGGCCACTGAGTTTGCCCCGAGGGAGTCCAATTCCATATCCTTCCAGGTGTGCCTTCATCTGGGCTCTGATGTTTAGGGCTCAGTGTGAAGGAAAGCCATGCAGAAGGGTTTGATGGAGACCAGGATCCTCACCCTGGGGCTGAGCTTGGAGGAGCAGGAGAGAGCCAGAACCCTCACAGCATTCCAGTGGACTCCACAAAGGAGTCCTGCTGTTCTCTCCCAGCTCCTCTGCCCCTTCCACCCAACAGACTCCAGTATTCCCAATCCCAGGGAGATCTCCCAAAAAAAAGGACCTCTGGGCTTGGCTGTCCAGCTGCTTTTCTGGCCTTGCCACTCACAGAGCAATGGTGGGACTGGATGACCTGAGAGGTCTTTTCCAACCTACACGATTCAGTGATTTCCACAGTGGTTCCTGCTCCAACTCCCTCGTTCTGCTCAAGCCTGCAGTGATTTAGAGCTGGAGGAAAGCAATTGTCACAATCCAGAGTCTTCTCCAGCCACACCTTGATCCTTCCATGTTCACATCCTGAATTCATATCCCAGAAACTGAGAACATCCTCAGCTGGAAGGACCCACAAGGATCGTCGAGTCCAACTCCTGTCCCTGCTCAGGACACGTCAAGAATCCCACCATGTGCCCGAGGGTGTCTTCCAACTCCCCCCAGCTCCCCAACTTCCCCTGAACTGCCTAAAAAGTGCTGCCTTTGCCCCAAACCGCCTTCAGACCCTCAGCTCGAACCCCCACGATCCTACAACAACTGAGCTACTCCCCCAGCTGGGCGTTTTCCCACTTCCCAAAGGGAAAAGCCGCGCAGTTTTTTATCACCTTTGGACGAACCTCCCAGCACCCCGCGGAATTCCCTGCACAGCCCGTGCCCGGCTCTCCCTGCTCTCCAGCTCAGTCCCTGGAGCGAGGGCAGCTTTGGGTCAAGTGTGCTCATTTTTGTGGAGCTGGGGGATCAACAGCTGCAGGAGATAAACGCCGTGTTGCCGGAGCCCCCCTCGTCTCCTGGAAAGCCAAAGCAGCACTCCACGCAAGGGCACTTACTGCCAGGGGCTTGGCGGAGCTCGGGGAGCGGCGCAGGACCCTCTCCAGGAGCAGGGAGGGCATCCCCGCTGCCGAAACCTCGGGAATGGGAAAAGCTGCTAAGAGAGAGTTTGTTCTTTCAGCAGCGAAAGGGATTGATTTGGAACAGAAGCTTTTTGGGAAGCTCGCCTGGAAAGCTGGACAAAGCAGCCTCCGACCAACACTGCGAAACGAGCCGTTTTACACATTTTGATGTGTGATTACCACGCTCAATTTTACATATTGATGAGATTACAATATCTAATCGTACATATTAATGATTGGGCGGAGCCTTTCAGAATCTTCTCTTGGCACTGGCATAAGGTGGTCATTCCATCCTCCGGCCTCACTCCAGGAGTATTTTCCTCCTCTTCCTCGCTTTGACCCCCTCAACTTGCTTTGTCTTTGACTAAAGCCTGCAAAAACTCCTGGCTTGCAGCCACTTCGTTCTATTCAAATGCCTCCATCCTCCTAATTTATGACCACTGGGTTGTATGGAGTTTTCTAACTTCAGGTCCAGTGATTTGCACAGAACATCCCTCCGTGTTCTTCTGGTTACTCAAGCAAAGTAGGCGTTGGACTGTCTTTACCAACCCAGTTATCCCCTTGAGGTTCACTCCTGTTTCATCCCCACCCCCTCCGAAGCCTTCCTTCTTCCCATCTTCCCCTTGGATGGAGGGACATTCCTGTTCTGCACAGCACCACCAGCAGTTACGGGGGATCAGGGGCTTCATCCCGATGGATAACCCAAGGGAAAAAAATCATACTCCATCCAACCCCTGCAAAGCACTTCGGGACAAGGGGGTGGATAAGTGCCAGCAGGAAAACTCTGGAATGCTCTAAGATGGCTGAGAATCCTCCTGGGATGGAACCAACCTTAATTTGGGCAACTGATGTGATGGATAACCCAAGGGAAACAAAGCACACGGATTTAACACCACTCCGTTCCAAAACCTCTCTGTGGTGGGATTTTTTATGGAATATAATCTTTATTTCCTGTTTTGGCAGTACAGTCACCCCTCAGCTGAAATTCCCATGGGCAGACACCTCCATCCGACCCCTGAAGAGCACTTTGGGACAAGGGGGTGGATTAGTGCCAGCAGGAAAACTCTGGAATGCTCTAAGATGGCTGAGAATCCTCCTGGGATGGAACCAACCTTAATTTGGGCAACTGATGCTCCGAAGGGGAAGAAGTGAGGATGTGATGGAGGCGCCTGGGTGGGCACATCGTGCGACAGATGTTCTTTTATTCTCACATGACGCTTCCTGTGGTTGGTCTGTGATGTTTTTAGGGATGTGTGACATTTTCCTGAGTGTTCCCAGGGCCACCTGAGCCTTCTCCCTCCCTCTCCCTTTGCCATCCCTGCCTCTATCCCCATCGTGGGTGCTGGGCTGGAGCTGTGCTCGGTGAGGGGGATTTCTAAGCGCTCAGAGGACTCTTCCCCACCACATTCCTGGGTGTACTCCCAGCCCACAGAGCCGAGGAAGAGCTCAGCCTCAGCCCTGCACAGCCTGCTCCAGCTTAAGCTGGGAAATGAAAAGTGATACTTGGCCTGGGAAGATGAAGCATTTTAGTGCAGGAGACAAGGAATGGCCAAATGTCCCGACTGTCACCCATCCCCAGGTATCTTCCCCGATCCAATGCTCATCCCTCCCTGTTTTTCCATGGGGGTGGATTTGTGTTGCTGCACTGGAGAAGAGGAGATCTCCTCCATGGATTTCTGTGGGTCAGAATGAGGGTCTGCACGAGAGGTATTTTCTGGCAGCATTCTTTTGAAAGAGAAATTGTCCTCCGCTGCAGGAGGGATCAGTTCCTGAGCTCTGTCCGCACCAACCCCGTTACTTCACAACATCAGTCAGGTCAGGATGGGGACAGAATCCTGGAATCATAGAACAGCTGGGGTTGGAAGGGATCTTTGAAGACCCTCTGCAACAAGCAATGAGATCTTCAACTGGATCAGGTTGCTCAGAGCCCCTTCCAACCTGACTTGGATGTTCCCAGGGATGGGACACCCACCACCTCTCTGGGAAGTCCATGCCAGTGCTTCACCAGCCTCTCAAGGCTTTGGGCAGCCTGAAGGTTTTAGGTCTGTCTGACTGGCAGCTGAAATACCCTGACAGCAGTAGGGGCATGTGGGGAGCCCATCGATCTCATCTCCATCCCTTTCTGGTTCATTTATCCACATTCCCCCCATCCATACATCAAACCATTTCAAATCCATCCTCTCGGTGCCGCACAGGAAGGGTTGACAGGCGGGGAAAGTGCCAGGTCATCACTTCTGTTATTGTTTCAAATGAATTTTATGGATGTGTATTTAGATATGAGTATCTGACCCACTGCTTTTTACTACACAGAGACATTTAAACCCAGAGGAAGCATCACCATGATCTTACCAAATGAAAAAGGAACCAGGAACGGAGCAGCTCTTCAAGTCCCCCTTGCTCTGTCTCCTTCCAGTGCCACCGTGAAGTGACTTTGGAGGCATTTCCATGCAGATACCTCGTGGCAGAGGCTAAAACTCATCAGCATTCCTGGGCCACAACTGGCAATGGGGCTTCTTGCCCTCTTTGCCCCTCTGAGACCCTGGCAGGACACCCAAATAATGTACCTGCTTTGAATAAGGTTGTCAACTTTATAGCTCCCAGACTGCTGCTGCAGCTGCTCCAAGAGAGTTGTGGTGTTCTGGTGTCTGCTCTGGATTCAGTCCCGTGGGATATTTCACCAGGGGAATTCTCCCTCCCCACTTCCCCCTCTTCTTCTACTGGGGCTGGACAGGTGGGGCCGTGTCTGTTTCTCCACTTCTCTCCATGAGGCCCCTTCCCACCTCTGATGGTGTCCTTCTGAGTTCAAATCCTTCCCCTAAGCACAGTGGGTGTTTCCCCTCCTCATGCCTCATTTTGCCCTCCTGACTCCCCCATCCTTCTCTCTACCCACAGAGAGTCTGTTCAGCCTTGCAGGGGGTGCTGCTCCTCCTTCCTTTACCTAAATTACTTTCTTGTGCCTCTTTCTTCCTTAAACTAAATCACCTTCTTCTGCCTCAGTGTCCCTTCTCTGGGTGATGGATCATGGTCTTTGTTGCCTGTGAGAGTTTGGTCCTTCCATGACCAAACACGACTGACAATCCCTTCCTCTCCCTCTTCCTTGCTGGTTCTCACCTGTTGGACACTCATCCACGTCCTGGCCCCAGTCCTGATGGATTCTGCTTGTCCTGAGGAGACCCAGGCTTGTGTCCACACCACAAGGGACTAAACTGGCTCTGGAGTGGGAGATGTTGTCCCAGGGCGTCCTGTCCCCACAGCTGTCCCCTCACCTTGGGGACCTGGCGTTATTTGAGGGCCCTGAGCCAGAGTGGCATCAAAGAGCTGCCTCTGTCCAGCTGTGCTCCCTCACCATCTCCAGCTGGAGCATCCACAGGAGGGACATGGAGCTCCTGGAGTGGGTCCAGAGGCCGCGAAGATGCCAAAGGGGCTGGAGCATCTCTGGGATCAGGGAAGGCTTACGGAGCTGAGGTTGTTCAGCCTCCAGAGTACACACTGAGAGGGGGTTCATCCATGCCCATCAGTGCCTGCAGGGAGGGGGCAGAGCACGGACCAGGCAGTTCTGTGATCCCACCCACATCCCCAGTGGATACAATCCCGTCCACACACCCCCTAACACCTTTGCACCCCCTGAAAGCCACGCCCGGAACCCTCGGAGCAGCACAACTGCATGGAATACATTCCCCAAACACCTCCAGACTGCCGGGGCACCCAGTGCAATGGTCTGCATGACGTGTGTGGCACCCACCAGGCTCAGAGGACACGAAACTGCAGAGGGGGAAGATGCCCGAGGGTTGGATGCAACCCCAACATCCACACGAGCCGGCAGCGACCACGGCCACCCCACTGATGGCTCCGGGGTGAAGATCCTGCCCAGGCTGCACCCGGGAGTATCCAAACCTCCCCAGAGGAGCTGGGAGCAGCAGGAAGCTGAGCACGGCCTCGGGGCCTGCCGCTAAATATCGACGAGGGAGGGCTGTTTTGAAGGGCTGACTGATTTTATGAGCCATCACTGAGGAACGCGGGGATGCCACTCTGCGCTCCAATATCCTGTCCCTGAGAGCATCCCCCCGCAGCTGCCTCGGAGGAAGGAATCAGCCCCTGTAATGGACACTTAGCCAATAATATGCCAGCGGGGGCAGTTTCTTGCTTAACCTCAAGTGGTTAGTGTTTGGCGTGTGTCCTGAAACACAGCACTGACAGCCCTCATAAATATTTATCCCAGCTGCTGGAGCCGCGCAGGAGATGTTTGACTCCCTCCCTCTCAGCCTTCGGGGGAGTTTTCAGAGCGCTCGTTTCGGAGGGACCCCGTGCCCCCTGGGTGCCCTCGGGGCAAAGTGAAGCTCCTGACTCAGCTCCATCTGCTGCCAGGAAAGTCTTCCCGGGTGCGTTTCCACCCGGGAACGCGGCGGGGTGCGGTCCCTCGCCTGCATTTGAACGCTAAGCAGGTCGGACGTGTCGCTGTCCGTGTCAGCGCAGCGCTTAACATCGCTCCCACCCGGACCCCCGTGGTTTGAGGACAGGCTTGGGGGGTCTCTCCTGCACGAGCTGTGGGTGATGTCACCATGTAGGACAAATGCCACACTCCAGGGACCAGGACGGGACTGCCCACCGGGACTGGGAGGCCGGGGAGCAGGGGCAAGGTTGGGGCTCCAAAGACAGACTCCGTTTTCCCTGCGTTAGGGGTTCTTTTGGCAGGGTGTGGGGACACTGGAATGCTCTGCGCTGTCCCGGGGGACCCTTCTGGGTGTTCCCTCGGGCTGAGGGACCTGCGACAGTTCCACCACATCCCTCTGCTGACGCTCTGTGGGAACATCGCTTTGATTTCTGCTGGTGGACAGACTCCCCTCCCTACGTTTTTCTCCCTGGAGCGCTGTGAGCTCTCCCCAAGGGACACACAGCAAAGCCCAAAGGGGACTCCGAGCAGATGCCAGAACTTGCCCGTGTCCCAAGTCTGGACCCTTTCCCCCCCTGATTTTGGACACGATCAGGCTCGTTTGAGGTGTGGGGGTACGGGGGTTACGCCCGTGTCCTCTTGGAGCAGTGAATTACCCTCATCACTCAGTCCGGGTCCTCCACCCGCAGAGCAGTATCCAAGGAATCCTTCCCTCCCTCCCCCAGTTCCCGGGGGCAGCCAAGCCTGAAGCCCCTCTCACTTCTCACCAGCAGCAACAATGTTATTCTGCACCCAGGCAATTAACTCCACCTAATTAAAACCGAGGCGCGTGCCACCTCGCAATGACACGGGGTGGGAGGGGATCGTTTGGAGGTGTCTGGGAGCAGGGAAGGCTCTTCCCAGCCCTCCCCCACCTCCCTCCCTGGGCCTCCCCCCGGTTCCCTGTGGGATTTTGCTCCCCGGGAAGCTCAGGAAGGTGGGCACGAGGGAGGGGAGACAGAAAATGTGCCGATGCTCAGGATTTTGCAGTGTGTTTTGTGTACATCAGTTCGGGGGGGGGGGGCGATGTCTTTGTCCGAGCCTCTCCTCCCACCCCTCCCCTCCAATCCTTTAACAGCCACTCAGCTCCAGAAGCTCTTGATTGACTTTAAATGTAATTAAATCGTCAGCACGAAGAGCGGCATAATTCAGGGAGGTTTCATTGCCCGCCGGAGAGCGGGAGGGAGGGAGGGAGACAGACGGAGGGGTGTTAATAATGCACCTTTTATTGCCCTGCAGTCGGAAGAGGTTCAGGGGATTTGGGATCAGGGAGGTGTTTGGGGAGCAGCCTTGGACCAGGCAGGGGGGTTGGGATCAGGGAAGGCGAGTCTGGGTTTTTTTTCTTCAATCTCAAAAGTCCTGCGAGGGACAGGGGTGGGGGGTGTCCCTCTGGCACTATTCCATGGTGCTGTCCCAGCCTTTGGATCAGCTCCCAAGGGATGCAAAGGTTGTCTCAGGCAGCAAGTGATGGGATAAGAGGATACAGCCTCAGGCTGTGCCAGGGGGGCGGTCAGGCTGGACATTGGGAAGACTTTCTTCATGGAAGGGGTGGTCAGGCATTGCAAGGGGCTGCCCAGGGAGGTGGTGGAGTCCCCAGCCCTGGAGGTGTCCAAGGAAACACTGGATGTGGCGCTCAGTGCTCTGGGCTGGGGGACGAGGTGGGTCATAGGTTGGGCTCAGGAGGCCTTTTCCAACCCAAATTCCAAGGAACACCCAGCCCAGTCTTTCCTTGTGTCCCATCCACATGTCTCTGGGTATTTTCCATGTGCTCCAGGACCATTGGTAGCTGGAATGCACCAGGTCTGCTCTGGTACAAGGACATTTCTCACCCTGGCTTTGCTCTGCCATGGACTTTGCATCTCCTCTCTGCATGGGGACAGGCTGAGCCCTGGTGGGGGGCAGGAGCCACGTGTGTGGGTTCACAAACATCTCCCATGACATCCACTCAGGTGCTGTAGGGAAGAGGGAGAAGCAGAAAGCCAAGCCCCCGTGGGTGGGTTTGTTGTTTCAGCCACAGCATTCCTTCCAAGAAAGGAGGGAATTCACCTTGCAGAGTCAGGAATGCCCAAACTCAGGACAAGGACTCCTTGTGTTTCCTCCACCACCAACTTTTTGTGTCTCCTCACTGCCTTCCATTGCTCTGCTTTGGGTCCTCCGGGGAAACTGGCTGATGTTTCCAGAGCTGGTGCTTTCAGCTGCTACTGATTCCCCCCCACCCCTGTTTTATCCATTCCTTTTTTAATTCCACCAGAAATCATTTCTGCTGTTTCCTCTCTATTTGGGCAAAGTACGTCCCTCAGGGAGAGGTTCTTGCACGAGTTTTGTAAAGGGATTCTTCCCACCTAAAACCTCTTAGGTGAAGCCTCCCAGCTGGAGTTGTGATCCTCCCTCCGGTGCAGGAATTTAGGGAAGTTTTTGCTTTGTGGTGCTCATTTCTTTGTTCCTTCCGTTATTATTCCAACCTGTGCCGTGATTTCTCGCTGAGCCCTCGGGGTTTGTTGTTCTCAGGGGGAGGTTTTGGGGTGACCTGCACAACTTCTGCATTGTTCTAACATCGTGTTCGGCTTCAAATCCGGGAATAACAGCTCCGTGTGTGTCTTGATCCAGGGAAGCTCTGGAAAACTCCTACACTGCAAGGAGACACCCCTTGGGGTGTTCACCTGGTGGAGTCTGAGGGAACCTGGGGCTACATCCAAACTGCTCGCTGGAGAAATGAGACGCACAATGGAGACTTCAGTGGCACCCAGCAGAACTTGAGTAGGTTGAGGGCAACTTCGAGGTTCAAAAATGTTGGAGGCTTCGCTGTCTCTGCCTTGTTGGCAGGTGCTGTCTGTTGCAGAGAAGGATCCAGAGGTGAGACGGTGACCTCCTGTCTCTGACTGGTTTTACACAAGCCTTAGCTGAGTTTTACTAAGCTGTGCTTGATACTGGATCCAGTGGGACCTGAGGAAGGTCCTGTTGGTCCCCACTGGTGTGCTCAGGCCTGTCTGGGTGTGTGTGGAGGGGACGAGGCTCTCGTTGTATGGGCAGATATTTGCTTAAGGTCTGCAAGTTTTGGAAATGGCACCAGTTAGTCAAAATTTGGACCTTCAAAGCTTTGCCTTGAAGATGTAGAACATAAAAACCCCAAGTTCTTCTTTGGGCTCAGACTCTGCCCTTCTGGTCGAGGTTCAGAGCCTGCCAGTTGTGTGACCTGTGGTGGGTCAGAACCTCCTCCTGCACCTCATTTTTTCTCACCTCATTTTGCCACCTCAGGCCAGTTGCCTCTGTTCTTTGAGAGTCCCGGGTGAAAACATGCGATGGGGCTGAAGGTGAGGATTTCCTCAGGGAAAAAAGGCATGGTTGAAAGGTTTGGGAGTGCAGAAGGCCTGGCTTTTGGGAAGGAGCCCTCTCAAGTAGCATTCCTTGTGGTGGAAGCTGGGTCTGTTTCAGAGAAAGGAAAACATCTCTCAACATTTTGCTGCCCATGCTCTGAGACACAGATGTCACCTGGAAGGCGAGCTGTGATCCTCCCGCGTGATTCCAGCTGTTCTTCAGAGAGCCGCAGGCTGATACCTGGGCAGGGCATCTCCCACCACTTCTGGCTTGTCCTCCAACCTCTAAATTCCCAGGTTTGGAGGCCTGCCTGGGCCAGTGAGAGTCCCCGTGGTGCCCTGCTGCTTCCTGCTGCCAAATCTCCTCTGCCCCACCTGTCTCCTCAGCTCGGCAGAAGATCCTCAGCCCAACCCAAAAGTACTCCATGGAAACCCCTCAGGATGCTCCCGGTGTCCCCGTCCCCACCACCAGCATCCCACAGAGCAACGGGTGGGACCTGCAGCCGAGCAGCCACCTCTGCCAGGTCCTGGTTAGCCCCGGCAGAGCCCTCTGGAGCAGCTGATGGGGCGGGGAGGGGGGTGGGGAGCGGATTAAAATTCTCGTTTCTTCACGCTGGGTGAGAATGATACAGTGGATTAGGCGGGGAGCTGCTCCTGGCCGCGGTGCTCTGCTGAATTAGCAACATGTTTGAATGAGATAAAAGGGGCAGCTTTACCCCATCGCCCTCGTTCCACTAATCCCACTACAGCTGTGAAATGAATAGCAGCAGATCCTCTTTGCTCCCTTCGCCCGGCCCGTTTCCCCTACCCTTGGGAGCGATGCAGCTCCGCGCGGCGCTGCCAAACCTGGCGCTGCTCCGGCCGGGTGCTTCTTCCTCTGGGAAGGGCCCCATCCCGGTGTTCCTCTGGATGAGGGGGGCGCTTGGGAGGGCATGAAGAACCAAGAGAGTGGGGCTGGTTGTCCTGGGGAGAGCTTTTCCACCTCAGCGTGGCCTTACGAGGTTCCTTGTCCGGCCACGGGCGTGCCGGAGGAGGGAAAACACAGCCCCGTTGGAACAGGTCACCCCAGCAGCTTGAAAAAGGGTGGCTTTTCCTCCTGGTTCCCCCTGGGAATGTGTCAGGCAGCTGGACTGAGGGAGCTCCACCTGGGGCTGACTCTGGTTGGCTTTGCTCCTGCCCCACCTCCACCCCACTGGCCACACTTTGCCCTGTGGTGGCATCTCTGGCTTGTTGGTGGACACCCCATGGGACCGACAGCGGCTCCGGGGTGGTGGGTGATGTCTCTTGGTGCTGGAGGTGATCCCAACCAGCTCGCCAGTGAGCAGATCATAGGACATGAAGGTGGAGGTTGAGCTTCCCAACACCCAAAACAGCAGTTCCCATCCATGGAGGTGAAGGTGGAGCTTCCCAACTTCCAAAAAAGCAGTTCCCACCTATGAAGGTTAAGGTGGAGATTCCCAACTCCCAAAACAGCAGTTCCCATCCATGGAGGCTGAGCTTCCCAACTCCCAAAATAGCAGTACCCAACCATGAAGGTGAACGTGGAGCTTCCCAACTCCCAAAACAGCACTTCCCACCCATGAAGGTGGAGCTTCCTGGAGCAACTCAACACTCACAGCCCAACAGTGCACAAACCCCATCACCTTTTCTGGTCCAGAGCTGACACCAGTTGAAGTTTTTCTTCAGTTGTGGCCAGATTTCAGCACAGTGAGCACCCAAATGTTTGCATGAGGAGCAACTCTGATCTTCTCCAGGCAGGGTTGGTCCCACATGCAGCCATGGAAAAGCCTCCTCAGAGCAGGAAAGGCTGACCTGGCCCTGACCTGGGTTTGCATTTTGGGTTGGATTCATAGAATCATTGAATCCTTTAAGCTGGAGAAGCTCTCCAGGACCATCAGGTTTGCACTTTGGGTTACATTCATTAAATCTTTGAATCATTCAGGCTGGGAAAGCTCTCCAGAATCATCAAACCCAACCTTTGGTTGAACACCACCATGTCAACTAAATTTAATCTCCCTTCAGGTGTGTTTGGTGCTGAGTTTGGAGCAGAAGGTGGCGCCGGATCCCTCGGGCTGCTGGGAGGGTGGCAGTGAGAGTGTCCTGAGCACAGATGACACCTCGGCCGCGAGTCCCAGCTCCTCGTCCCCTGCTTGGATAATCAAATGAAGCCACACCTCCGGAATTTCCACCCCCATCCCAGAAGATGCGTCGGATCTGTGACCCCCCCGTCCTGATCCCACAGTCCTGGCCGAGATGGAATCCTTATCCATTCCAAAGACGTCTCCATGAACAGGACAATGGAAGAATAAGCACTTTCCTTTATTCATTTCCCTGCTGTCTGATAATATCATATTGATGATCATTTTCCTTTAATGGCCCATTTACAGTAATTATGATGCAGCGGGGGAGTAATTGCAGCTGACGCCCTACGGAACTCTGCGAACTTAATTCACTGCACTGGCCGAGAGGGAGGGAGAGGAGGGAGAGGTGGGACACGGGGAAAGGAGGGAGACAGGGAGAGGAGTGACACAGGGAAAGGAGGGAGACAGGGAGAGGAGTGACACAGAGAGAGGACAATCCCACAATCCCCTCCCAAATGGGGAGCAGAGCAAATTATTCCTTCTGCTTCCTCTTGCTCTCTGAAGCGATTTGTGCTTTTCCCTCTTTCTCCCCTTTCCCGCAGGATTTGCCCCCTCTGCTGTGCTGTCTCCTTTGCAAACTCCTGTTCCCGGGTTTTCAGCTCTGCCAGCTGGATCTCCGCTTGGATGTGTCATGGAATCCGGGTTGGAAAAGACCTCTGAGATCATGGAATCCAACCTTTAACCCAGCACTGCCAAGGGCACCACTGGCCATGTCCCCAAGCTCCACATCCTCGTGGATTTTAAGTCTTTCCAGGGATGGTGATTCCACCACTGCTCTGGGAATCCTGCGCCAGTGAAGGACAACCCTTTCCATGGTGGAATTATTCCTAATAAATATCCAATCTAAACCTCTCCTGGCACAGTTTGAGGCTATTTCCTCTCGTGTTGTCCCTTGTTCCCTGGGAGCAGAGCCTGATCCCACCTGGCTCCATCCTCCTGTCAGGGAGTTGTAGGGAGTGAGAAGGTCCTCCCTGAGCCTTGTTTTTTTTTCTGGGGTACACATTCCCAGCTCCCTCAGCTGCTCCTCATCACACTTGTGGTCCAGACCCTTGTCTTCCATGCTGGACCTGGGATAGGCCCATGCCCAGACTCTTGATCATTCCCTTCTTCTGGCAGTCCTTCCCTCTGGATCCTTCCCTGCAGGCAAGAGGAGCCTCAGGCAATGATCCTCTGGAAAGCATCATGTTCAGTGCACCTCGGTGGAATAAACCACCTTCCTGAGTCCAATCCCTGTCATAGGCTTCTGTGGCTGGATTTTGGCAGCATGGGGTGTTCCAGGGTGGTTTCTGTTAAAAGCTGCTGGAAGCTTCCCCTGTCCTGTGGAGCCAAGGACAGCCAGGGCCAGGAGGGACTTCCTGCTGGTGGACAGAATTGAGACAATTAAGAGTCACAGTCATAGCTCTGGGATAACAGAGTAAAGAATTGAGGAGTGTGGGGCAGTTGGAAAATTCCAGCCATGGGAGAACAACACAGAGACCAAGGTGGGAGCAGGAGGAGAAGGAGGGACCCCACACAGGAGCAGGAGGGGAAGAACTCAAAGCTGTGCCCCCACTGCAGCCTGTGGGGTGACCATCGGGGTGCAGACACCCCCCTGCAGCCCATGGAGTGACCCCCAGGACAAGAGCAATGACAGCAACAACAACCACCTGCAAACCCCCATCCCCTGCTCCCTGGAACTGCTGGAAAGAGGGAGGAGTGGGAGGAGAAAGGTGTTCTTAAGACTGATTTATTTCTTACTTTTTAGTTTTAGTCCTTCTCTTGTTAGTAATAAAGTATTTTAGCCACTCTGAGTTTTGGGGATCACCCAGTGGGAATTTGGGATCTCCCAGGGGGAATCAGGGATCACACAGTGGGAACAGGGGATCCTCCAATGGGAACTCAGGGTCATCCAGTGGGAACTGAGGATCACCCAGTGCGAATTTGGGATCATCCAGCAGGAGCTGGGGCTGCGGGGAGGGCAGGAACAACCCTGAAGGGAAGTTTGGATGGGCAGAGAGTCAGTAGGTGTTGTTAGAGCAGAGCAGATTCAAAGCCATGAGGTTCCTCAGCATTCCGGAGGGTGGACTGGGATGGACAGGGATGTTTCATGATGTCCTTCAGCAGATGGACTCCTCGGAGAAGAGGGACTCAGGCCAGTCGGGCAATCAGCTCAGAACAACTGGTTGTGTGTGGCTGATGACTTTTTGCACAGACACAGTTTTAGTGTCTCAGTAGGAGGCTTGTAAGCCTTGTATGTTAATAAGACACCCTGACTGCATCAAAAACAAAAGTGAGAGTTTATTCCTCTTCGTCTGAAGTTCCAGTTCTAGTCAGGAAAGGCTCCAAATGTTTCCACTCCTGCATCTTTATGTTCCCCTGCGCAGGGATTTCAAGAGTACAAGAAAGGACTATCTTAACACACACTTATACATGTTTCTAAAACTCATACACTCCATCATAACTATCCAACAACACCCAGCTATAGCCAAGTATCAACCAAGATATATTTTGCATTTTTTTGTGGATTCATACAGTTCTTATCTATCTTAATTTTATTAACAGAACCCTTCACTTCTATCCTTCCATGGAATATCAGCAGGCTCTCCTCTCAGGTCACTGTTGGTCAAGGTAATTTTGCAGATCCCATCGTTATCACTGAGACTTCTGTCTTGGAAGCTGCTGCTGACTCTCTGGCCTGAGAACCAGCAGGGGTTCCAACAGCTGTGGGTGAGCCCCAGTGCTTGGTTTCAGTCAGGAATGCTCCAAGTGGGCTGAGAATTTTGTCCTCTGTCCTTTTTTCCTCCCATTTTAATTCCAGATGAATTGCCGGCGTCGTTCCCGGCTGCGAAATAAAAATGGCTCTTTTAATGCCTTTCATTCTGCTTTTTAATTTCTTGCAGTCAGGGGGGGAACTTAATCTGCAAACCCTCAGTGAGACGGAAGCGCGGCTGGGAAATGCTTCCATGTCGTTAAAACTCCATTTTTTTTTTTGGATAGAAGGGAATTTTTCCTGTTGAAAAGTCATCCCCGAGTGCTGCTCTCTGGGAGATTAGAGGGTGATGAATTCTGTAGCTGCGTGTGGGCCAACAGATGCCTTTGCACCAGCAGAAGTCTGGGGTGAAGACCATCCCTCTCCCATCTCCTGGTTTGTGTCTCATCCTCGCTGAGGAGTTGCCTCCCAGTTCTGCATTTCCCCCAGGGCTTCCTGTCTCCAAATTAGCTGTTAGGAGAAATGAAGGTCTCTGATGTTCTTGTGTGTGGTTCCAACTCTCTGCCCCATCCATCTCCCTCCGCTTCACGGAGCTCAAGCAGCTCTTTGGCTCACCTTTCCCTTCCCACAGGAAATAACTCATAGGAAAATGGAATGTGGCGCTCCTGGACCCATGGGGTTGGGATTTGCCTCCTGTTTCCTGGGATGGAATCCTGAAATGAGGATGTTCTGGGAATTGTAGTGAGCTCTCCAGGGGTCAGCCCGTTCCTGGGAGGACTGAGCACAGATTAATCCTGACAAGTGTCTCCTACACCTGGGACAAGCCTGGATGAAGTGAGGGGGCCAGACTCAACTCTTCCTCAAGGCCACGTTGGATGGAGCTTGGGGCAACCTGGGATGGTGGGAGGTGTCCTTGCTCGTAGCAGGGAGGGTTGGAATGAGATGCTTTTTAAGGTCTGTGCAGGGCCAGGAGTTGGACTTGATGATCCTTGGGCATCCCATCCCATCCAACTTGGGGCATTCTGTGATTCCAAGACCACATCAAGGGAAGAGCCTGGAGCAGGTCTTTGGCAGAGCCTTGACCAGGTTCCCACACAGCTGGATGTGATGCTAGTGTGGCTCCACCTCTGGATCCAATCCTGCCAGGGACTGCTTGAGGGGGATTGGGAACTCACAGTGTGAGTGTGGGATGTGCCAGCCCGGGCTCCAGGTTGTCTCAAGTCCTTGGGGTTGGAGACCACGAGCCAAACAAAAGTAAAGGCATTCAGAAGACACATCCCAGCATCCCATTGAAATCTGCCCCCCATTTAAGGTAAATTGCCAAGGGCACCTGCTCCTTGGGATAATCCATGGATGTGATGCTAGTGCTTGCCATTCCCATTGGCCTCTCGGAGATCTTGGCCATCAAATATGATTTGGGTTGGAATGGAGCCTAAAATGATGGAATTCCAACCCCTTGCCATGGGCAGGGGCACCTTCCACTATCCCCGGTTGCTCCAAACTCCCTCCAACCTGGCCTGGGACACTTCCAGGGATGGAGCAGCCACAGTGCGTGGACACCTGAAGGGAGAAGCAGGATCTGATGTTTCCTTTAGAAACACATCTGGCTTCCCCACCTGGCACCCCAAACATGGCCAGACCTTCCCAAATCACAGTCCAGGCTCTCTGGCAGCCAGGAATGTTCATGGGAATCGACAAGAAACCTGTTTGTTGACCCAGGGTTTAGGAGTATTTCAGGATGCCAAATAATTTTCTCTTTGCCCTCAGTGGAAGAATAAGATGGATCTGGAGCCTGGGTATTGATGAAGATCCACCCAAAAGTGGGCAGGTGTCGTGTTTGAATAGGATTTCTTTGGGATTAATGGTTATTCCTCCTCTTCCCCATTACTCTTCATAACTGGAATACTCCCATCCAGGGAAGGCTGAAGGATAAATCCTTTTACAAGGGATCAATATGTTGAGCTGTGGAGTCTCCCAAGAGCCTGAGCTGCCCTTGGCCAGCCCCTCCAGACTTCCAGTCACAATTCAAGTCTTTGGAAATGGATGTTGGAATCTGCATTTGCTTTTTAAGGATGAGCATGAGTATTTTCCCCCACATTCTTTCACTCAGGAAGGCCTTTTAAAAATGACTGGGTTTATTTTTTATCCTGATTTTGAGGTTCCCCATGAAGGAGAATTGTGTTTCTCCAGGGCAGGAAAATGTTTCTGCCAAATAATGGCCAAAAAGAAAGTACAATATAATATATTAGAATTTAACTTTAATCTGCAGAGTTTTGGGGGAGATGCAGGAGGTCCACAAATGTTGGATCCTTCCACCATTTTGACTGGAGAAACTGGGACACCAAGGCTGTGCTAGAAAAGCCAAGAGATGGATCATATTTCCCAGTGGATCTTGTCTTTTGCCTTCCCTTCAGCAAAGAATCCTCTTACTTTCATTTTTTGTTTGTTTGTTTGTTTCTTTATTTGGGTGCTTTTTTTTGGGGGGTTGATTTTGGGTTTTTTTCCCATCAGTGTCATCCCTTGCCATGTTGACTGTGGGATATCCCCCAATTTAGGTGTGTTCCAGCCCTCTCAGCTTTGGTCATTTCACTGATTTGTTACCGCAGAAGAGCCTTGAGTCAGGAAACTGAGTCTGGGCTCATCCTGGGGTAGCAAATCCATCCTCTGAACTCAAACAAAAGGGTCTTAATCCCTTTATTTCTTGGTTCTGAGGACAACTATCATAGGATCGTTGAGGTGGGAAAAGCCCTCCAAGACCACCAAGTTCAACCATTCCCCCAGCACTGCCAAGGCCACCCCTAAATCATGTCCCCAGCTGTCACCTCCACACCTCTGTTAAATAGTTCCAGGCAGGGGGGCTCCACCACTGCTCTGGGAATCCTGTGCCAGGGCTGGACCACCCTTTCCATTAAGGAATTTTCCCCATTATCCAACTAAATGTCCCCTGGGGCAACTTAAGGCTGTTTCCTCTTGTCCCTTGTTCCCTGGGAGCAGAGCCTGATCCCCACCTGGATCCACTCTCCTTTCAGGGAGTTGTGGAGAGTGAGAAGGTCCCCCCTGAATCTCTTTCTCTCCAGGCTGAGCCCCCCCAGCTCCCTCAGCTGCTCCAGCCCCTTCCCAGCTCCATTCTCTTCCCTGGATGTGCTCCAGGGTGTTTCTCCAGGAGAACATTGTGGGAAATGTCATCAGAGGCTTTTACTGAGATCCAGGCAGACACATCCCCAGTCTTCCTCTCATCCCCTCAGGGGGTCACCTTGTCAGAGGGGAAGCATCACACATGTCCCCTCTCTTGGACACTCGTAGGTCAACGCCATCTATTCTGACAGAACAGCCAATATATTTTTTTAGTAAACAGCATTTTCCTTCCCAAGGGATGTTTCCCCATGTCCAAACCTTTGCCCACCTCTCTCTGGGAGTGGCAAAGCCTCTTGGACCCTCTGCCTTTGGCCAAGAGTAGGATCAGGACTGAGAGAAGGAAACCAAACCTCCTGCCTGGCATCTATATTTAAGACCCTCTCGTAGCTTGGCTGCCTCTCCCTTCCCACCCTGCCAATATCTTCCCATTTATGCCGTGGCTCTTAATGAGAATGAAGTGACTAATTGGGCCACCCCTGATGTCTTTCTCACCCCAGCCCACAGCTCTGAGGAGCCAACGGCGCTGAGCGAGCCCTGCTGATTGTTTTCATCTCATCATATGTCTTTTCTGGTCAATAAACTCCCCCTCAAATCAAATTGTCACTGAACATAACCCGACGTTAATGTCCGTCGGACTCCGGGGCTGCAGCAACTAATGTAGTTTGTCATAATTAAGTGCGCTGCCTAATTAATTGAGTGGTCAGGATGCTAATTAGCCAGGTTTATTGAGACTGGAGGAGTATGAAGGGCAATGCTGCAGCTCATCAGGAGCACTGGGGCTGGCAATGAAGCACAACTCCCTTCCCGCTCCCCTGACAGGCAGACAAATCCGTGGGCACGTGGATTTATGGACTCGGAGGTGGAGATGAACAGGGTTGTGCTGCTCGTGTCATCTTTGTTTCAAGGGTTCCCAGCCTTTGCTCCCGTTTTCCACACGTTCCCCTGGCTCATCCATCACTTCAGCCTCACTCAGGTGTCCCCTCAGTCTGTACCTGCTCCTTCCTGCTGCCTTCCCTGCTCAGACAAGGCAAAGTGGGGGAGTCCCCTCAGGACTGCCAGGAGATGTTTGGGACACCTCATGGCTCACAGTCGCACATGAAATTCCCTGAGAGTGGCAGTTCATGAATCTTTTTCCTGCCCAACCTGCTTCCCAGTCCTTTAGTGACAGCATGTCTAATTCCCAATGTTCAGATCCTCTTTTTTTGGAAAGCATTTCCCTGCCTTACTGTTCTCCCAACCTCAGGACTTCTAGGTCTATCATCGTGATCCATGAGGAAAAAATTCTTCCCTTCCTGCCCAAACCCAGGACAGATTTTCCCAAGGAGTCAAAAAAAGACTTGGAATTGCACAGATGAAGAGGATCTTCTGGGATCTGGGCTCTAGTCCTGGCTCTCTGGAGTATTTTAGGGAATTTGAGTGGTGTATCTCAGTTCCTTAACCCACCAAAGCCCAAGAGACCCTTGAGGACCTCTCCAGTTTGTCAACAAGAAGTGGCAGGATTGGGAAGGGAGGGAATGTCCTTAGGAAATGAAGGAATATTTAACATGGATTGGCAATTGTATTGCTTTTGCAGCATGAGGATTTGAGCAAGACCTGGGGGATTGAGGTGGGAACCCCCCTTGGAGACACCCCAGCAGAACCAGCAGCCGGAGGGAGAGTGGTGGGTCTTTATTTCACCATTCCTTCTGCTGGGAGGTGTTTGAGAGCAGAGAGCTGGTGTCTGGGCTGGAGGTGGAAACCTGGAAATAATCCTGGAATCCCTAAGAATGTGGAAGTGCCTCAGAATTGTGGTGGTGGACTTTGGTGTTCTCCTGGGAGAGAACACCAGCTGGGAATGGCCAGGCTGGAGAAGAGAAGGATTCAGGGAGACCTGAGATCCCCTTCCAATGCCTAAAGGGGCTCCAGGAGAGCTGGACAGGGACTTGGGACAAGGGATGGGGGGACAGAACACAGGGAATGGCTTCCCACTGCCAGAGGGCAGGGATAGATGGGATAATGGGAAGGAATTCCACTTTGGGAGGGTGGTGAGGGGATGGAATTCCCAGAGAATCTGTGGCTGCCCCATCCCTGGAAGTGTCCAAGGCCAGCTTGGAGCACCCTGGGATGGCAGGAGGTGTCCCTGCCCATGGCATGGGGTTGGAACAGGATGATTTTTAAGGTCCCTTCCAACCAAAACCATTCCATGAGTATCCCAAATTTGCAGAACATTCCCTGGAAAAATAGAGTAATCCAATTCCTAAGAATAAAATTTCTCACTCTTCAGTATTGCAGCAGAAATTTGGCTCCAAATCCCAGAAAACTGAGAGATCACAGTGACCTGCAATTCCAGGGATCCTTGATGGATCACTTTGGGATGGGGAGTGTGGGATGAATTGGGGAATTTGGGATGGGGAGTTTGGGATGCATCGGGATGTCTGGATACACCCGCCCCGATGGGTGTAATTTCAGGGAATTGGGCTGGCTCCTGGAGAGGGACCCTGCTGCGGGGAGGGCTGGAAGCAGCAAAGGGCGGTGATTTGGGAATCACAACGGGCATTTCTGGGAAGGTGGAGGGATGAGATCACGGCTCGGGAGCGGTGCCAGCCCCCCTCCCCCCGCCTGGGGAGGTGGCATTTGGTGCCAGCCGAGCCCTGCCGCTCCCCTGGATGTGGAAAACAGGGAAACACCCCTGTGGTGCTTCAAGTCCACCCCCCTCTTCCCGTTGTTTCCCCCTCAAAACGGGTTTCCAGGGATTTCCCACCTCGGGGCGCTTCAAGTCCATCCCCCCTTCCATGTTGTTCCCCTATCCAAGCTCATTTCCAGGAGTTTCCCACCTCGGGAAGAGCAGGAAGGTGACTCTGGAAAAGAGGTTGTGACCGAGGGAGGGAGTGTGGAAATATCCCCTCTGCACAGCCAGGTGAGGATTCCCGGAGCCTCGCTTTGGATAACGTGGAATAACTCCCGGGAATCCCCCGGGGATGGAAGTGGAGCAGAGCCAGGCGCGAACCCCCGGCACGAGCCCATGGATTTATCTGGAGGCCCTTTGTGAGGAAAAGAGTTTATTACAATGGCTTAAGTGGGCTTGGGATGGAGCCTCTGGAAAAGGCAGTGGAGGGTTGATAGACACCCAGCCGAGCTAATTAATCAATTAAATCACCTCTCAATCCTCAGAAACGGAGGTGGGTCTGTTTGAGGAGCTGCTCCAACATCCCGGGCTTTGTATCTCCTGGAATGTTGTTATTTAATTATATCGAAGCTGCATTTGGAAGCTGGTGGGCACCAGTTACCAGGTGAGAGCTCCCTGCTTCATTAGGAGTTTCAGATGAATTTTCACCAATGAGATCAAGCTTATTTCAAATTAAAGGGGGAAAAAAGGGGGGAAAAAAAGGAGTGTTTTCTATTTTGAGCTGAAAGGGAAGCGAAGAAATAACTCCCTACTGAGAGTAATTCTTATCGTTTCAAGATACGATGACAGATGAAAAGGAGCTTCAGAGCTGATATAAAATGAGATTCCCGGCTTTGCTGGGGAAAAAGGGCCAATATTTGGGGGGAATTCTCGTGGCAAATGCCTCCCTTTATTTCTGTTGACAAAACATTGGTTTGAAAGGCTTTGATTGCCCCTCTCAATCCGACAATAATTGGTGCATCTCGTGGTGTTAATTTTTTCGGGATTGTCAACGAGAGCTGAAAGCCGAGCACATCACAGGGACAGGAGGCAGAAGGATGGGTTTCACTTCCCCTTTCTTTTTGTTTATTAATGTTCCCCTACTTTGGGTTGTGGCTGGAAACTGCAGTTTCTTTCCTCCTGAAAGGCTCAGAACTGCTGGCACTGAACTCCCGCTGACTCCCAGGCTGAACCTCCTTTCCAGCCTCATTTTTGCACCGTTGGGTGCTGGGGAATGAGGATTTACAGCGCCAGCCGCTCAAGGATTTGGATTTTTGGGTCGTTGCAGGCTGTGTTTTTCCTCCTGGTGATGTGTCCCCTCCAGCCTGGGTCCTGGAGCATCCTCTCCCCTGCTAAAGGAGAAGGGCTGGCCCCGTGATTGGGGCATCGCAGTGGGGCTCAGGAGGTTGGATTTGAGCCCTGGAATCCTGGCTGGGCACCTGGAAAAGTCGCCTCATCCCCTTGCGACCACGGAAAATGGAGCTGGAGCTGAAGCTCTGCCTGGCCCGAGTTTCCCTGGTGCCTGAATCTGTGCTCTCTCTCGTGTATTTAAAGGGAGAGTTTAAACAAATAACCTCTTGTTTTATGCGGGGATAGATCTGCAGTCCTGAGCCTAAGACATTCCCAGCTATGGAGAGTAAAAATTATAGGAAGGAGGGGAGCAAGAAAGGGCAGGGAAGGGGAGGAGGAGGAGAAGGGGATGGGGAATGGAAAGGGGAAAGGGAAGGAGAAGGGGAAAGGAAAGAGGAAGGGGAAAGGGAGGGGAAAGAGGATTTGGAAGGGAAAGGGGGAAGATAAGGTAAAGCAGAAAGGGAAGGGAAAGAGGAAAGGCAAGGAAAAGGGGAAAGGGAAGGAGAAGGGGAAAGGAAAGAGGAAGGGGAAAGGGAAAGGAAAAGGGATAAAAATACACTAAAAATCTCTTGCATTGTCAGGGATGGTCAGAAGTGAGACATTCTGGGAGTGTCCACAGCACGTTTTTACAAAATGCTGTGTGACATTAAGTGCTGGAAAGGACAAGTTTTAGATCAGAGTAAACTGGGAATCGGATCTCACAGACATGCTCACAACGGGGCAAAGAGGGATTTGCCTGGATTTGCCTCTTACCTGTGGAATCGAGGGAGGGCAGAGGATCTCCCCCTCTTTGCAGGGGCAATGAGCAGCTTGGAGCCACTACCTGGAAGGTGTGACCGTGTTCAGGACACTCCCATTGTGATCTCACGGCTCACAGAAGGTTCCAGGCGGTGTCTAAACCGCCCCCATCACTGGAATGAAAACAAGGCGTGAGGATCGTGCTCCTATCCAAGCAGAGGGGAAGGAGGGTGAGATCTTTCAGGGTGGAATCGCAGCTCAGGACAAGGTCTGACACCTCCCGAGGTGAGCGTTTGGCACAGAGCCCTCCCAGAGGCGTTTTGTCTCCTCCTGCCCATCTCCAGGAGAAAGGAGCAGCAGATATGAGGTACCTGTGAAAGAAGAAGGCAGTGCATTGCCTTGTCCCGAAATTCCATCCCTTCCTAGCCCCGGTCAAGGATGGGGGCAGGGGGGAGAGAGATCTTAATTGTCCTGTGCTGCCCTGGCTCTGATATCCATCTGGGAAGGTTGTCAGGCCATTCATCCCCTCCCCACCTCCCTCCTTCCCTCAGGCTGGCTCATTTCTGTGATAATTTATGTTAATGCTCAACTTTTTGTGGTCGTTCCTTCACTGTGCAAAAGGATTTCTTAAGAAGTCCTAAAAGGGGAGGATCTAACTGAGCACGGGGCTAATGTGGATGTGGTTACTTCAGGAATTACCTGCATCCAAAAGGGGAATAATTAGGGAATTGCTGAGCTAAGGGGCCTATTCTGTTTGAAAATCACAGGAAGGATGAAATGGGAGTTCATAGGATAGACATGGTCCTCGGGGCAGCCTGAAGTGACAGGCTGAGGGAATTGGGAGTGTCCAGTCTGGAGAAGAGAAGGATCCAGGGAGACCTGAGAGCCCCTTCCAGTGCCCAAAGGGGCTCTAGGAGAGCTGGAGAGGGATTTGGGACAAGGGAGGGAGGGACAGGACAGAGGGAATGGCTTTGAGCTGAAGGAGCATAGATTTATACAGGATATTAGGAAGGAATTCCTGGCTGGGAGGATGGGGAGGCCCTGGCACAGGTTGCCAAGAGGAGCTGTGGCTGCCCCTGGATCCCTGGGAGTGTCCAAGGCCAGGATGGATGGGGATTGGAGAAACCTGGGGCAGTGGAAGGTGTCCCTGCCCATGTCTGTCTTACTAAGACACCCTGACTGCATCAAAAACGAAACTGAGACTTTATTCCTCTTCATCTGAAGTTCCAGTTCTACTCAGGAATGGCAGAAAAGGCTTTCTCTTCCTTGCCCTTAATATTTACATTCTTGCATCTTTATGTTCCACTGCGTAGGGGTTTCAGACGTACAAGAAGGAACATTCTTAGCACACAATTATGCACATTTCTAAAACTCATACACTCCATCGTAACCATCCAACAACACCCAGCTATAGCCAAATATCAACCAAGATATATTTTGTATTTTTTGTGAATTTACACAGTGCTTATCTATCTTTTAACTTTATTCATGGAACCCCTCACATGTATCATTCCACAGAATATCAGCAGGTTCTCCTCTCAGGTCACTGTTGGCCAAGGTCATTTTGCAGATCCCATCGTTATCACTGAGGCCTTGGTCTGGAAAACTTGCAAAAAGTGCATTCCAACAGAACTGGGTGATCTTGAAGGTCCCTTCCAACCCAAACCATTCCATGACTTTTGTGGTTCTGTTATTCCACGCACTCTCAAGCTTTGGCCCCAAAGGAAATGGGAGCCATTTGTGCCTCTGACATCCCCTCCATTCCCAGAAGGAAGTCCCTGGAGCAGTAACCAGGAAGGGGAAGGGTTGGAGAAGCCTTTCCCACCTCAGCTCTGCTCCTTGGAGCTCGGGATGAGGGCAGAGGGCGCAGAGCCACAACCCAGGAGTGACCGTGGCTCAGACTCGATCCCAGGGCAGATTCCATTGCCATCCCCTGCCTGCCTGCCTGTCCTTCCTGCCTCCTCCAGGTCTTGCTGGCCCCTGTTCTCCCTCCCTGGATCTCCTGGCAGCCCTCCCGGCTCCCTTTCCCTGCCGATGTGCCCAGCCCTGGCCAGATCTGGGAGCCCAGGCCAATTTGTCCCGCTCCTCCCGGTCTCCCTATCTGTCATCCCCAGTCCAGATGCGCTTGCCCTCCTTAAACAAGATCTCAAGTGACCGTAAGGCTTCTGTCACTCCAGCCACCCAAATCAAACCCCTTCCCTCATCAAATCCCTAATCAGCCGGAACGGCTCCGTAAGCCGCGCTAAATTGGCTCCTCTCCGCTCCCTCCGCTGACCGCTGCCCTTCAATGAGCCGGCCCCGGCTCTGACTCCGAGGGCAACATCACGTCTAATTATATTTTTCCCTTGCCTTTCCAAATCCTCTCAGGCACCAGGAGAAGCCCAGGTATTGAGGAGGGTGCGGGGCGGGAGGGATTAACGGAGAACCCAAGCGGGAAACATCTCGTGGCTGCGCCGCGCTGGAGCGCTCGGGAAGGATGGGGGTGTTTTTGGGGGGGAAGGAATGGGGTGGTTCCTGGTCCTGCAAGGGGTCCTGGTGAAGCTGGTGGCATGGGGGGAAGGTGGCAGCTGAATTCACCCCTTCCCAGGAGGAACTGGTTGTCTTCTGGCAGCCCAAAAGGCAGGAGAAAGGAATGGAGGGAGGACAGGGATGGTTTTGCTCTTGCAACCTCCGGGGTTGTGCCTTGGCTAGTTTTCCAAAAGGAAGGAAATATCCCAGTGTCCACTGGAAACATCCTTCCAAAGGCCCTCAGAGCCTGAAAAGTCCTTGACTGTGACACAAAGAGGGAACAATCAGCAGTGGTCTAAAAATGCCAAAGGGACCTGCTTCCCCTGGAGGACAGGCTTGGAGAAGGATCCCTGGCAGGGCCATGAGGCACCAGAGCTTCTGGGACCATGGGAAGACCTGTGAGGATGGGCAGCCACACAGGGCTGGAGCTGGGATGGTATTCAAGCTTGTATCGCTGCCCCTGAGCCCTTTTAGGGTCTCAATCCCCCTGAGATCGGGGTGAGAAGGTTGGTGGAGGTGGTGCTGATGTGAGGGGGCATCGCTCAGCTAAAGCAGCAGCAACCCCCCCGTGATGGACTGAAAACACGGGCCCAGACCTTGTCAGGCAAAAAGCAAAAGGCAAAAAAGCTCTTTATTTACTACCAGTTTATCTTTTATACTATTTTACTACTGTCCACATGTGTCTGTGCTACATCTCATTGGCCAGGTGTTCTTGTCCATCAGTCCTAGTCCATCTTCTGACAGATGGTCAGCATCTCTCCTCATGCCAGGAAATTTCAGACCACACTCTTGCTATTCTTGGTTGTTTTCTTACTTTCTTCTGCTTTCCCAGGCCTGGCCCAAGGACACAGATGGTGTTTTCTGCTGCTTTCCCAGGCCTACAGCCACATCCTCTCCAGGCCAAAGATGTCCATAGCCCAGTATTCTTCCATAATTCCTGTGGTGGTTTTCACCCGGTGTCCACCCAAACCTCCAGGCCCCCCCTTTTCCGGAGGGAAAGGAAAGAGAGAAAAGGCAAAAAAAACCAGCTGAGAGATAATGGCAAAGTAAACTCAGAGTGGCTAAATACTTAAATTTATTACTAACAAGACAAGAACTAAAAGTAAGAAAACTAAAGGGTAAGAAATAAATCAGTCTTAAGAACACCTTTCTCCTCCCACTCCTCCCTCCCTCCAGCAGTTCCAGGGAGCAGGGAATGGGAGGTTTGCAGGTGGGTGTTGTTGCTGCCATTGCTCTTGTCCTGGGGGTCACTCCATGGGGGGCAGTCGGGTCTCTGCCCCCCGATGGGCTCCGTGGGCTGCAGGGGGACAACCTGCTCCCCCACGGTCCTGCCCACGGGCTGCAGGGGGGCCACAGCTCTGAGTCCTTCCCCTGCTCCCCTGGGGTCCCTCCTTCTCCTCCTCCTGCTCCCACCTTGGTCTCTGTGTTGTTATCCCATGGCTGGAATTTTCCGACTATCCCACACTCCTAAATTCTTAACTCTGTTATCCCAGAGCTGTGAGTGTGATCCTTAATTGGCTCAGCTTTGGCCACCAGCAGGAAGTCCCTCCTGGCCCTGGCTGTCCTTGGCTCTACAACACAGGAGAAGCTTCTGGCAGCTTCCAACAGAGACCATCCAGGATAGTTCCCCTTTCTACCAAAATCCAGCCACAGAAACCTGTGACACGTGGGGAACTGCTCCTCTCTGGGGGTGGGGAGGGTTTAAGGAGGGCTGCGTTGACATTTGTGACACCAAGGGGACAACCCCCCATTTTCCACACAAAGTTTGAGGGTTCTTTAGGGAGTTTTACCTCCCAGTGTGCTTGGGATGGGGTGAAGCAAGGGCTCCATCCCTGGAGGTGCTCCAGAATCCAGTGGCTTCATGGTCTAATTGACAAGGTGGTGATCCATCAGTGGTTGGACTTGATGATCTCGGAGGTCTTTTCCAATCTAAATGATTCCCTGGTCCTTCACAGGAGCGCTCTCATGTCTGGAAAAACCCTTGAGGAGAAAGCCCAGCTTCACCTCCAGCCCTGCCCCTCGGGTTTGGTAAAGAACAGTAAAACCAACCCTGGAGATTTTGCTGCTGAATAGATCATTCACATGAACACCCCTGGAAATTTCTCCGTTGCCTGGATCTCGTTATCCTCAAAATTTAAAGCTCTTGCAATTAGTTTTATCTCCAAAAATCTCCAAAAGTCTCATTTGCTTTCTGGCAGATCTCAAGTCCTTTTATATATAAGAGACGTGGAAGGGGAATGAGCAGAGATTCCCCCCAGGTCACTGTGAGCTCCTGTTCTGCTTCCTCATCCCACCAAAACGGTGAACCTGCAATTCCTTTTGTGCTGCTTTTTCTGCTTCAGTGATGACCCTGAAAGTACCTTTTGTGTCGCTTTTTTCTGAATTTAAATGGTGAACCTGGAAGTCCTTTTTTCCCCCTGCTTTTTGTGCTTAAATGGTGAGCCTGAAAGAACCTTTTGTGTTGCTTTTTTTTTTATTTAAATGGTGAACCTGGAAGTACTTTTGGGGCTTCTTTTTCTGCTGCTTTTTTTTTCCTGCTTAAATGGTGAACCTGGAACTACTTTTTGTGCTGCTATTTTTCACTTAAATGTTGAACCTGGAAGTCCTTTTTGTCCTGCTTTTTGTGCTTAAATGTTGAACCTGGAAGTACTTTTCTGTTGCTTTTTCTGCTGCTTTTTTCCTGCTTAAATGGTGAACCTGAAAGTACCTTTTGTGTTGCTTTTTCTACTTAAAAGGTGAACCTGGAAATACTTTTTGTGTTGCTTTTTCTGCTGCTTTATTTCTGCTTAAATGGTGAACCTGGAAGTCCTTTTGGTGCTGTTTTTTCAGCTTAAATGGTGAACCTGGAAGTCCTTTTTTCCCCCTGCTTTTTGTGCTTAAATGGTGAACCTGAAAGTACCTTTTGTGCTGCTTTTTCTGCTTAAATGGTGAACCTGGAACTACTTTTGGTGCTGCTTTTTGTGCTTAAATGTTGAAGCTGGAACTACTTTTCATGCTGCTTTTTGTCCTGCTTTTTCTGCTTAAATGTTGAACCTGGAAGTCCTTTTGGGGCTGCTTTTTGTGCTTAGCTGCTTGGATGCTTTGCTGGAAGGAGGATCCAGGGAACTGCAGGCCTGTCAGTTGGATCTTGGAGCCAGGGAACGTTCTGGAGCTGATCTTCTTGAGTGCCCTCACACAACACATACAGGACCACCAATGGATCTGGCCAAACCATTATGGATTTATGGAAGGCAGGTCCTGCTTGACCCACCTGGTCTCCTTCCATGGCAAGAAGAGGGGAAGGCTGTGGATGTGTCTACCTGGACTTCAGCAGAGCCCTTGGCATCGTTTTCCCACGTGGTTTTCCTGGAGAAATCGCTGCTCGTGGCTCAGATTGTGCACTGGGTGGAAGAACTGCCTGGAGGGCTGTGCCCAAAGAGTGGTGGGAGTGGAGATAAATCCAGGTGGGGGCTGTTTCTGGTGCTCAACAGGGTTCAGTCTTGTTGAGTATCTTGGGTAATGATGGATGAGTTGGATGAGAGGATCAAAGGATCAGGCAGTTCTCAGAGGACAGCAAGTTGGGTGGGAGGGTTGATCTTCTGAAGGGTGGGAAGGGTCTGCAGAGGGATCTGGACAAGCTGGATCCATGGGCTGAGGTCAGTGGTGAGAGATTCAACAAGACCAAGGGCTTGGTCCTGTCCTTGGGTCACCAAAACCCCATGGAATGCTCTGGGCTGGGAAACCTTCTGTAGGTCAAGGGGAACAGCCTCAAGTTGCCCCACGGGAGGTTCAGGTTGGATATTGGGAAAAACTTCTTCATGGAAATGGCTGTTGAGCTCGAAAGGGCTGCCCAGGGCAGATGGTGGAGCCCCCATCTCCTGGGAATGCTCAAAAAGCCACGTGGATGTGGCACTTGGGGACGTGGTCAGTGGTGGCCTTGGCAGTGCTGGGTTCATGGTTGGGCTGGATGATCTTAGAGGCCTTTTCCAACCTGAATAACTCTGTGACTCTTTTCTGTGGCCACCAGGGTGGGACGTCCCGAGGGGCTGTGTGAAGAGAGGCGTTGGGGGAGCATTGCTGGTGGATCTGTGGTGGAAACCTGGGGTGCTGCTTCCACATCTCACATCTGATTTGTACCTCTCATGCCTACCCTGGACATTTACTTCCAGAGATGTTCCCTAAATCCCAAATCCCTCAGGATTCCTGAATTCTCCAGGATTCCTGAATTCCCCAGGATTCCCGAATTCCCCCAGGAATCCTGAGCCCCCACCTCTGCAGTCACTCCCAGTGCTGAACTCTTTCCCAGCTAATGGGACCAGGTTGCAGGTTTTGGAGAGCAGTTAAACATTCCCAAAGTTCCTGGTGACACCCATCCCATCATCAGAGAGGAGATTAAAGCTCCTATTCCAAGGAGACAGGGCAGCGACCAACCTGAGCGTCCCAGATTCCCAAAGGGCAGATTTAGGGAGTGACTGAAGCAGCAATGGGGTGGGGGGAAAGCTGAGGGGTCCCTGGGAGGCAAGGCATGATCCTATAATTATGGGGTGGTGGGGTGATCCATTCCAGGGCTCCTTAGGGAGGGATTGTTGAAGCTGGACAAAAATTCCTGCAAAGGGTTTGCTTTGGCAGCACCGAATCCCTGCGGATCCAGGATGGCTCTCGCACCTCTGGAAGGGGTGAGCTGTGTTGAGCACCAGGATCTCTTCACTTTCTTGGAAAGCCACTTCCCTCATTCCCCCAGGATCGGTGTCTGCTTTCCAGGGCTGCTCCCTCTGCCTTCAATCCCTTTTTTTCCTCTCCATTCCTGGTCCTGGCTCTGAGCTGGCAGACAGGGAAATGCCGTGACCTGCATCGTGGGAAAGCCTTGAACTCCTTTTTTTTTTTTGCGATGGATCTGCAATAAGAGAGGAGCTCCTGGCCGAGCCTTCCCTGGAAAAAAACCCCTGCTTATCTCTTGGAGAAGTCGGGAAGAGGAAACTGTGTGTTTGCAGAGCTGCTGGAACAAAGAGCAGCACCGGGGAGCTCAAGGGGACATGAATAATTCTGTTTTCAGAGCAGGGCTTGCAAAGACCCAGTAAATAAAGGCTGGGGGGAAAACTGACCTGTGTTTTCTTCTCCAGAGGTTGCAGAGCAGGCTCTGCATCCCCAGAAAGGAGCAGGTCTGGTTCTAAACCACCACAGTCCTGACCACAGGCGAAGGCAGGGATCTGATGCTGCCCAGGAAACCCGGGAAGCTGCATCTCCTGTGCCGGTGCGGTTTGGTTTGGGAAAGGCTCCCAGCATACATGGAATTTCAGCCAGTTAGGATTGTCCTGACCTTTCCTGGGATTATTTTCAAGGGATTGGGTAGTTTGCCATCCTGAGTGGTGAATTTTATAGCGTGGGCTCTGCTGTGCTGACCGGTCTCTGTGAAGACCTTTGTGCAGGGATAGAACCCTGGAATCCCAGCTTTTGGTGCTTGTCCTTGCAGGCTGGATGGAGAGGGATGGCAGAACTGGGAGTTCTGGATTCTTTGTTGGCTTTGGAGAATCCCAGAATCCCAGAGGGGTCTCATCTGGCAAAGCTCCCGAATGATCCCACCATGGGTTTGATCCCTTCAAGTCTCATCTGGGAAAGCCCCTGAATGATCCCACCGTGGGTTGGAGCCCCTCATTCTCAGTGTCAGCTGACCCCTGTTCTTCCCCTTCCTCTCCAGTTGGACAGCACCAGTTTCCTTGGTTTTGTGAAACCAGTTGGCTCAGAAGAACAAAGACCCAGTCTCGGTGTCTTGCTACTAAATAGGAAACCAAAGAAGCACATTCCAGTGTTTTGGGACAGGGATATCCAAACTCACATCCCCATTGACACAACCTCCCTGACATGGGAATGCAATCCCACCTCAGGAACCGCTCCAGGATTTTCTAGGCGATGCTCTGATGTTAAACACCCACAATACCAGGTAAGTGAATTGCAAGTCTTTCAAAGGTGCGTGGGATTAACTTGGAAGTAAATCCCTGAAAAACCCACATGGCTGGTGCCATTTCAGTTGATCCCTGTTCTCCAGGCATGGCATTCCGAGGTTTCTGAAATTCCATGCTCGGTTGGACATGGTGGTGGCTGGACAGGTGGGGAGATTTCTCCTCCTTGTCTTCATCCAGAATGATTTGTCTTTTGAGCCTTTCCCACCTTTCTTCCCTCCCTTAAAAACTTCCTTTTAAATTATTCCCTGTCCTCTCCAAGCAGGCCTTTTCCTTTGCTTCTGGTCTCAAGGAACAAGAACAGGTACAGACCCCTTGGAATGAATCCAGAGGAAGATGCAAATGCCTTGGAATGAATCCAGAGGATGGTACAAGCCCCTTGGAATGAATCCAGGGAAGGTACAGACCTGTTGGAAAGAATCCAGAGGAAGGTACAAACCCCTTGGAATGAAGCCAGAGGAAGGTACAGACCCCTTGGAATGAGTCCAGAGGAAGGTAAAAACCCTTTGAAATGAATCCAGAGGAAGTTACAGACCTGTTGGGATGAATCCAGAGGAAGGTACAAATCCCTTGAAATGAGTCCAGAGGAATCTACTAATTTGATCACAGGGCTGGATCTCCAGGGCTGGGCTGAGTCTCCTTGACGTGTTTTATGGAAGAACATGTCTCAGTGTGGCCATGGAAACCCTTCCTGCTCATCTCTCCAGACTCTGGCTCTTGGTGAGGGAAGATGGACTCGCTCATTGCTGAGGAACTGGGACACGGATCCCACAGGAATGTAGGACACCCATCAGTGTTTGTGTTTGGCACCTTATCTCCCTGGGCAGGGCAGCCCTCAGGCCTAAATCGCTTCTCATAGTCCATGTCTTTGGGAAGTCCTCTTTCTAGCCAGGAAGGGGCATATCCTTCCAAGACAAATGGTCTCTGGAATTGGTGGCATTTCCAGGACTGACAGGGTCATTTAAATTCCACGGAAGGTCGGTGGTGGTGTCAGGGTAGAAGTCACTGCCCTGTCCCATTTCCATCCTGGCTGAGAAAAGAGGAAGTCCCAGTTTTAAATGGACCTCCTGCTCTGATATTCATGGAATCACAGGATCATTATGGTTGGAAAAGAGCCCCAAGATCATCAAGTCCGGCCCCTGACTGATCCCCACCTTGTCCCCCAGCCCAGAGCACTGAGTGCCACATCCAGTTGTTCCTCGGACACCTCCAGGGGTGGGGACTCCACCACCTCCCTGGGCAGCCTCTTCCAACACTTAACTACCCTTTCCATGAGGAAACTCTTCCTGATGTCTGACCCGAACCTCCTCTGGCACATCCTGAGGGTGTGTCCTCTCATCCCATCACTTGTTGCCAGGGACAACCTTTGGATCCCTTGGGGTTTGATCCAAAGCCACAGCAGGATAATGCCTTGGGATGGTGCCACCACCTCGAGCAGCCCCTTCCAACACTTAGGAACACATTCCATGAAGGAATTCCTCCTGAGGTCCGACCTGAACTTCCCCTGGAGCAGCTGGAGGCCACATCCTCTCATCCTGTTGCTGGGAGAAGAGCCCGACCCCCTCCTGCCTACAACCTTTACGGGGAGCTGTGAAGGGAGCAAGAAGATTCCCCTGATCCTCCAGCTAAAGAACGGCAGTGATGGAATAAATCTCTGGACCATCATGGAATAATCATTTCTCTTTTCAAATGGAACAAAAAGGGGAAATCAAAAATAAAAAGAAGAAGAGGGAGGGGGATGAGACCCCGTCAAGTTGCTTGATGTGACACCCGACCTGCACCCTGGCAGATGGCAGGAGGGGTGGCTGCTTTAGCGCCGCATGTTTGACATCTCAGGGGGAACAGCGAGGCTGAGGTGGCAGCTCCGGGGCCGCCGGCAGCTGCTGCGGTACCTGCGGCGGCAGAAGGAGGGAGGCGCCTCCCCGTCTCACCCTCCCCGTGCCAAAAAGCAGAGGCGCTTTCGAGAAGCAACTCGTGGTGCAGTCTGCTCGTCCCCCCCTCGCCTTCCCCTCCCCGGGGAGCCGTGGCGGTGGCTGGAGGGTTGTTTTCTGCCTTTGTCACCAGCTCGGGTGACAGGTGAGGTGATGCGGAGGCTGCGGAGCCGCGAAGGAAGCGGCTCCGGGGCTTTTCCCGTGTCGGGGAGGTGCGTCGGCTCCGGCGGAGGGGTGGGGGAAAGGGGGGAGGTGGGTGGGGAGAGCGGGGAAAACATCTGCTCGTGTCAAGGAGCAGGAAGAGGGGATGGTGGGAGAGGGATGTATCTCTGCCCGGAAAACCGTGAAGGTTTTCCCTGTCCTTGGGTTAAGGTTCACCCAAGCAGAGGGTGACCTCTCCATGTCCTCTGAATCCGTGGGATGAGGAATTGACCTAAGGACTTTCTTCGGCCCGGAAGTTTGGGTGTCCAAATGTAGCATTTCCAAGGGCTGCCCCAAGAGTTGGGCGTCCAGGTGGGTCCCGTCCTTTCTCAGAGCCATGAGGAGAATTCCTGGCCTTGTTTAATTGAGTGTTGTGGAGGGTGAGTTATGGAAAGAACATATGCAAGAAATCCAGGAAATCTGGGAGGAAAGTGGAGGTGGCTCGGACAGGATCTTGAGTCCATAGGCTGTTCTCCCAACCACACAAAGCTGGAAGGACCTTCCCCGTGTCGTCTGAGGAAGGATAAATATCTCGAGGATAAAGTCAAATTCCTGGCTGGAAGGGGCTGTGCTGCAACCACAGCTGTCTATGTAGGGTAAGTCATTCCTGGGAAGTTTATGGAAGTTGGATTGTAAGGAACTTTTATCATAATATCTTCTGAGAACTGAGTCCGTGAAGCTTCTGACTCCTTGAAGGCCACAGCCACAATAACGGTGAAATGCCAACTGTGTTGGGTCAAGGGTTATGGAAACCAGTTGAAACAAAGACGTCCAGTGAGAATTCCTCAGCTCCAAACCCCATCAGTTCCAAGCTGGAGGACTCTAACTTGGTGTCTCAGCTGGGGAGCAAGCACAGAAGGAGCCAGAGGTTGTTCCTCTTAACACGTTGGCCAAATCATTATGTTTTGGATGTTAAAAAAATGCTTGGAAGTGCAGCATGGAGTGACTGGAACCTCGGATGACACAGAGCAGGAGAAGAGGTGGATCCTGGATGAAATGCCCCATCGCTGGAAGTGTCCCAGGCCAGATTGGACAGGACTTGGAGCAGTCTGGTCTAGCGGAAGGTGTCCCTGTCCATAGCAGGGAGTTGGGCTGAATGATCCTGAAGGTTCCTTCCAACCCAGAGCATTCCATGATTCTCTGAAACAGTCCTAAAGCATTGGTGGTCGCAATGGACTTCAAACAGTTGGAAAAGCAAAGGAATCTTTGGATGTCAATTTTGGTCAATTCCTCTGGAATTATCCACTTCAGGGGCGTGAACTGGCTGGTTGGGGATCGTTCCTACTCACATCTGAGGTATCCAACAACGTGCAAGTTGTTGGATAATTCACAAGGATCTACAGGATCTACCTGAGCCCTTTGGGGACTGGCAAGTCAACCAGGATCCCTTGAGGTCCCTCCAAGTCACCTGCATGGACAACTGGCTTGAGTCTCTGGAAAAAAAAGGCAGGAAAACCCAGCAGATCCAACAGGAATGTCTTCTCTTGTCGCCACGTGGAGAGCTGGAGTAGAGGATCAGCACAGCACCAGAGCTTTGGCTGAAACTGTTCCCAGTCTGGGATGACAGGACCACCTGGAAATGGGTGTGGTTCCTCAGCTGCCCCCGGTATGTCCGCCCTGACCCGTCCCTCTGTGCCATGAGTCCCTCAGCTGCCTCTGAGGTGGGAATGAGGCCCTGGAGAGGATTTGGGGGCTGGCATTTCAGCACCTCTCAATAGCTCAGCGGGGGAGCCAGAGGATAATCGAGGGATTTGCAAAGAGCGCCGCATTTCTCCTTTGTCCGAGTGCGCGCCAGGAAAATTCCCTTTTGACATCAGGAAAATTCCCTTTTGATGCGGGAAAATTTCCTTTTGACATCAGGAAAATTCCCTTTTGACATCAGGAAAACTCCCTTTTGATAGCGGGAAAATTTCCTTTTGACATCAGGAAAATTCCCTTTAGACACTGGGAAAATTCCCTTTTGACATCAGGAAAATTCCCCGTGTTTTTTGTTTTTCAGACGACCGTTTCTGCCCATGATCTGAAATATTCCAGAGCCCTTTGCTTCGTGACACTTTGCGCTTCCAAGAGCCTCTGGTTTAGTGGAATCCACCACAACACAGAGGCCCCCCCAAAGCCATCCCGAGGTTCAGGAGTGGGATGGGATCATGCTGGAGGGGGAGGGGGTGGAGTTGTACCCCAGCTGGTTCTGCCTCTCCAGCTGTGGCTCTGGCTGCCACTTGTGGTTGCCCCGGTGCTCCGTGGCCAATTTCTGCTCCGAGGTCACCACGAGGAGGAGCTGAGGTCACCAAACAGTGCCCGAGTCTCGGAGCAGCTGTTGCTGTTGTTTGGTTTGGCAGCCTCTTCTTCTCCCAGCTGGAGAACCTGAAATCCAAGCCCTCAATGTGTGCTTTGTTTTGGAATGAGCTGCTGGAAGTGATGGTTCCTGGGTCCGGTGGGGGAAGATAAGCTGCTGTCCATCAGGATGATGGGGCTGGGTGACAGCTTGGCTCTCAGGCTTGGTTGGAAAGGGCTGGAATGGGTTGGGAGGGGCTGGAATGGGTTGGAAAGGCTTGGAAAGGGCTGGTTGGAAAGGGCTGGAATGGGTTAGAAAGGGCTGGAATAGGATGGAAAGGGTTGGAAAGAGTTGGAAAGGGATGCAAAGGGCTGGAATGGATTGGAACGGGTTGGACCAGGATGGAAAGGGCTGGAATGGGATGGAACGAGCTGGAATGGCTGGAATGGGTTGGAATGGGTTGGAACAGGCTGGAATGGATTGGAAAGGGCTGGAAAAGGAGGACTGGAATGGATTGGAAAGAGTTGGAAAGGGATGCAAAGGGCTGGAATGGGATGGAAAGGGTTGGAATGGGTTGGAAAGGGCTGGAAATGGTTGAAATAAGTTGGAGATGGCTGGAATGGGTTGGAAAGGGCTGG
>VXAU01002879.1:590-11560 GCA_013399695.1 Formicarius rufipectus
GGGGATGGGAAGGAGTCGGGGATGGGAAGGAGTCGGGGATGGGGATGGGAAGGAGTCCGTCCCGGTGGGGACGGGAAGGAGTCGGTCCCGGTGGGGATGCCGAGCTGTCCCCGCGGTCCCCGGGGGTGTTGTGTGTACCTGGCCTTGCCCGAGGGATGGAGGCAGAGCTGTCTCCTTGCAGATGTGGAGAAAGAGCAGGCAGACGCTTCCCCGGGCTACGGGCAGCCTTTCCTGTCTCAGACCGGAGATTCGGTAGAATTTGGGGGGGATGGTGTTAACTTTTTCAGCACAGACACAAAGCTCTGCCAGCAAAGCTCCCCTGCTTTGGCCGGACGTGTGGCATCCCCGGGGGCTCCGGCCACAGCGGGGAGGGGGGCTTTGGGCCATCCAAAGCGTCCAACTTCGCTGCAGTTTGTCTTTGTGTGACCTTTTTGAGAACCGTCCTTCGTTTGCCGTCCGTGGCGAGCCTGCCGGGTGTTTGATGTGCGGTTATTTGTGTTGTAACCTGGGCGAGGGATCGTTTGGGTGGAGCGAGCCGATGATGTTCCTTTCACGGGGAGCTTTGGAGTCTCTCTCTGCTCGTTCTGGCAAGGATTGTCTGCAGAGTGAGTTTGAATTCGGGCTGTGGTGCTGCAGACCCCAAAGTGCAGGTGTAGGTGCCCCCAGTGCCCATCTCCTCAGCTGGGGAGGTGCAGCAGGAGGGCCACGCTCTGCTCTGCATTCCAACCGGGGTTCCTCGACAGCTCTGCTTATCTTTCATCTGGGCTCCTTCTCCCTTCACCTGCAGGTTCAGGTGTTGCATTTCCAGCCTCTGAGCATCCCCACCTACGGGGATCTGACTGATGTGGGCTGGAGTTTGTTTTCCTTGGGCTTGGATTCCCTTGGAATGTGCCACCTACTTGGGCTTCCACCAAACCGACTTGGAGGCAAAACACAGTCCTTCATTCTGGTGCAGTTCAGGGAGGTTTGTGGGTTATTTGAGTGACTTGAGGAGACTCAAACCCGAGCTGTTAAACCACCCCACACGTGGTGGGTAATTTCTGTGTCTGTAAATGGTCTGACACAGATCCTTCAGTCTCTCTCTGATGTTCTGGTCCACAGTTCTGCAACCTCTTCAGTGGGCAAAGCCTCCTAAAGTTTGATGCTGAAGGTGGCACAGAGGTTTTCCTGAGGTAAAATGCCCATGTGAAGCCCAAGTTTGGTGGGTTCAGGCTGGGGTTTGTGCAGCAGGTTTGGCTTTGGGGAGTGTGGCCAGGCTGCCTGCTTGGGGGGGTTGCTCTGGGTGGTCTCAGGAGCCCAGTTAGCTCTGCTTTGGATCTGCAGCACACACTGGCTGTGGAAGGAGTGGGGGAAGCTGCCACAGAGAATTCTCAGCAGCAGAGGTGCACTTTGTGCCCAGGAGTCACCAAAGGTCACCTCCTTACTCAGGAAAAGAGTTCTCATGATGTCTCATGATGAGAAGGAGTCTTGAGGAGGCAAAGTTGTGTGAGATAATTCCAGCTGACTGGGAGGGGCTCCACTGGCAGTGTGGCCACAGCAGTGTGGGGCAGAGCCTTCCCTTGGCACAGGAGGGCAGCTGGGCTGGGGTTTGGTTGGGAGAGGGAAGCACACAGGGGTCGTGCCCTGATCTAAAACTGCTTGTTGGGAATTGTCCAATATCATGATGATCAACCTGAAACTTGTAATTCCGAGCTAAAAAGGAGGAATTTCGTTTTCTGCAGCCGACGTTCCTCTAGATAGTGGGGTGTCCCCTGGGAAATACTGGTGCTTCCCATTTGTGTGCTCCAAAGCAGTGTGGTGGCAGGCCAGTGGTGCTCTGTGCCCTGCCTGGGGTGGGTGGTGTGGACAAGCAGTTCTCACCCAACACTTTCATGGAGGGTGTTTCCTTTGGGACCTCCTGCCTGTTAAAAGCCACCCAAGGTCTCCCAAAGGCACACCCAATTCATTTCTACTTTTCCTGCTGAACCACTGGAGCTCCACTGCCAGCAAAGAGCTGTTGCTGCAGAATCCTCTCTATTGTGAGTCCCTTTTGTTGCTGTCCTGACCCTCGTGGGGTAATTACAAAAGCTTGTTTGTTTGGGTGACTAAGAGCAGCCCAGCGAGAGGAGTGCTGCTCCCACCCAGGGCCTGAAGGTGGTTTGTGCTCCTGGGGCAGGAGCAGAGGCTCCAGGGTGGAGCTGCAGGCTGGTCCTGTGCTGTGTGTGATGCTGCCTCTCTTGTCCCTGTGCAGATTACCTGGATAATGGCAATAACAAAATGGCAATCCAGCAGGCAGATAAACTGCTCAAAAAGCACAAGGACCTTCACTGTGCCAAGGTGAGTGTGGCTGGGGGGCACCCACTCCCTCTGGCTGAGGTCTTTCACTGTGCCTTGCTCTGTGCTCTTCCAGAGGCCCCAGTGTGTCCTGAGCCCTCTGGAATATCCCTGTCCTAATCCACACGTGTCTCCTTTGCCTGAGCACCCGCACTGACCCTCCTCGTGGTGCCTGGAGTGGGGGTTACCTGAGCTCCCTGGCTGGGCCTGGCAGCACCGTCCCCTCCAGCCTTAGAAATGCCTCTTGGAGACCTCGGGGTGGGACACTTCTCTGTAGGAGTTTGGACCAAAACATCTCCTTGGGAGTAAAACATAACCGAGTGAACGGGGTGCCCAGAGGAGCTGTGGTGGTCCCCATCCCTGGAAGTGTCCCAGGCAAGGTTGGACAGGGCTTGGAGCACCCTGGGCTGCTGGAAGGTGTCCCTGCTCAGGGCAGGGGATGGCACTGGCTGGGATTTAAGGTCCCTTCCCATCCAAACCATTCCATGATTTTGGAGGCATTTGCTCTTCTGCTTCTTGTCCTCTCCCTCCTTGCTGTGCCCCTGCTGAAGGGAAGGCGCTTCTGTTCCTCACTTCTCCAACATGTGACTCTTCTCATTTCCCTGGGGATTTCCCTCTGCAGTTCTCACCACTTCTACATTTTGGAAGGTCCCCAAACTGCAGAGTGTCATTGACCTGGATCTCATTTGTGTCACTTCTCTCTGGCCAGTTATTGAATGAAAATAAATGCAAATGGGCAGGACTGGCCAGTCTTGAGCCTGCAGGGACAGCAAACAAGTGGCAGGTGCTGCTGGAGCAGCCTTGGATGCTTGTCAAGGATTCAAATCCCCACTCTTGGATGTAGCTTGGATTTGGGAGCTTTCCTTTCCAGCCATATGGATTAGAGGCTTAGTAGAACCTGGAGCTCTGTAGAGGGGCTGGTGTGGTTGGGCAGAGCCTGACCAGGAACGAGAGGATTCCCACTGGGGGCTGTCAATTCTAAGAGCTGCCTGTGTTGTGTCCACAGGTCCTGAAGGCCATTGGTTTGCAGAGGACTGGCAAGCAGGATGAAGCCTATGCCCTGGCACAGGAAGTAGCAGCACTTGAACCCACAGATGACAATTCCTTGCAAGCACTAACCATCCTTTACAGGGAGATGCACCGACGTGAGTTGGTCCCTTGGCCTCCCTTGGAAATGTGTTCTTTGTGTTCTTACAGGAGTTTGTGTGACCCACCGTGCTGGGGAAGGTGCAGAATGCAGGGTTTGTGTGCAGGAGAGACTGTGAGAGGCTCAGAGAATTTAAATGATGCCTCTAAGGCTCTGGTGAGCTCCCTAAAGCTAAAAAAAGCCTTGTTCATTAGCATGGTTGTGTAACAGCTCCTAAATGAGGCAGGCTGAGCACCATCCAGCAGCCTGGGAGTTCACTTTTTGTTAATGAAACTCCTGGAATTTGTTGCCAGGAGGTGTGACAGAGGTGCCAAATGCCGTGGGGTGTGCTTTGGAGTGTGTTTGGGGTGGGATGTAGTCGAGGGGTTCAGGTTCTGGAAGGTGGGTGCCAGGCAGGGGAACTCCTGCCCTGCCAGTGGGGCCACAGCGCCTTCCAGGCTGCTCCCTCTGGGGCTCTGCACTGTGCCAGCGCCAACTCTTGGGTGCTGGAGTGATGGGCAGCACTTCCCTGGGCTTCTCTGGGGAAGGCCAGACCTCTTGTCCTGCTGATGTGCAGCTGCTGCTCCTGGCAGCCCCTGGTTTGGGGGGTAGGAACCAGTATTTCTGGCTGGAGTGGTGACCCTGGGGTGCAACAGCTTCTGCAGAGATGGGGGTGTGCTGCCAGCGTGAGCTGCTCTCCCAGTTTGCTTGGGGAGGAAAAACATCATCCCTTAAGTAATACCCAGTTTTTGGGTGTGTTTGTGATTTCAGCAGAAACCCCTGTGAGTGACAAGAGCCCTTCTGTGATACCAAACAATGCCCATAAACCTCAAGCTGAGCTTTGTAACTCTGGGTTTCTGCCTCAGGACCTGCTGGGTGGGAGGCACTTCCACTTTGAGGCCTGCAAGGAAGTTGGAATTAGTTGCGTTGTATCCATGTGCTGAGTGTTTCTGAGCTGTGTGTGAAAGAAAAACATTTATAGTCTTCTGATACTACACTGAGAAACAGTTTTATGTGTAAGAAGGGAGTTCTGAAAGGATGAAAATGTAAGGAAGTTTTGCATATTGTAATATCAGGAGTATTTTGTCATGGTGAAATGATGTGAAATAATTGTTTTGAGTACTGAAATAGGCAGTTGGGAAGTACCATAATTAATACAACTGTGATAAGAATAATTAATTTGATACCAGGCTCTGAGAAGGTTGGGCTTGGCACGTAATTCTTGCGGAGCAGCGGAAATCTCCCTTCAGTTTAATACTCCAAAATAGAGGAACTTCCTTAAGAAACAAACTTTAAAATTCTTCAGGCCAGTTCAGATGCTGCTGTTTAGCTCCATTCTGATGTAACTCTGTTGGAGGTTGATTTGGGGCTGGGGGGTTAAGCCCTTTTGTCCTTTGCCTGCTGTTGGTGGTGCCTGGGGAGCAGAGCCCTGGGGCTGAGGGGTGGGATTGGGGTGAGTTCAGAGATCTCTGGTGCTCTTTGGGTCACTGTGCTCTGAAATGCTCCCAGACCTGTCCCAACTCCAACCTCTGATTCTGCTGCAGCTGAACTGGTGACCAAACTGTATGAGGCAGCTGTGAAGAAGGTTCCCAACAGTGAGGAGTACCACTCTCACCTCTTCATGGCCTATGCCAGGGTTGGGGAGTACAAGAAGATGCAACAGGTACGAGCAACAGTTGCTGCTTTGACCATGTTAAGGTGGATTTTTCTGGATTTCTCCCTGTCAGTGCCCTGTCATGTTAGCAGGAACCTTCCACAAGCTGAGCTTGGTTAGTGCAGGAGTTAAACTCTGTTGTTTTTTAGAGAGAGGCTTAAAACCCCATTTTTTTTTTAGGGGTTGGGTTGTCTGAAGACAGAAACTTTCTGTTCCTTAAAGCTGTGCCTTTAAGTGGTCTGTGCTTTCTGACTGTGTTGTAAAGAAATCTGGAACAGATGAAAATACAGAGCAAGATCTTCTGATCCGTGTTCTTACACTTGATTTTCTCCAGAGTTCTCTTATTTGGGAAGGGTAATCTTGCCCATGCCCTTCCTCTGGCATCCAGCACACACCTAGGCTGGTATTGATGGAATCCAGTGGAGAAGAATTAAAAAGCACTTTGTGTGCATCTTCTCCATCAAATGAGGTGCCTGGAGAATGCCTGGACATGGGAGATGATTTTGCAAGCATGTGTGCTCACTGTTCCATGTAAGAAAGCACAGGGAGCCAAGAAATGAGCCCTGAACTCTTGTTCCCACTCGGAGTGACTTGAATTCTTGTACAAGTTTGGCTTAAATAACTAAAAGAACTTACTGAGCACCTCAAGTGACATGTGACAACCTAAACTTCTGTGTTAGTTGTGCTCCTGCCTTCCAACCAAAGAGGAAGCAATGCCACAGAGAATGATATTTGGCACTTGTGTGGTGTTTTCTGTGTTTAAAGTGTCACACAAATGTGTGTCTGATTAAATGATGGTTTTCAATGCCAACTGACTCAAGTCCTCATTATCAGTGTCACGTTGTCAGAGGGTGTTCCAGGTTGGTCTGTGCACTGGGCTCAGGATTTACTGGCTGGTGCCAGCCTGGGGGGTGGAAATAAACCTCAGTGTCCTGTTCCTGGGGAATTCCAGCTGGAAACCCTGGAAAATGCAGTCAGGGAATTGGCCCAGAAGTGCAGCTGTGGTGTTAGACTATGGAATTCCCTGAAGTTGATCCCAGGGCTTGTCTGGGCAGTTTATTGGAGCCTGGGGAATGGTCCTTGTCAGGCCCACCCAGAGTCCTCTGAAACCTCTCCCCCCTCTGTTGTCTGCCCTGGGATGGAAGGGCTCCCATGTGGAATTGGAATCGGGTTGGCACTGCCATCGTTGCTGTCTGTCCTGAGAGCTTGGAAACAAATGTATTTCAGGAATGGTGAAACTTCTGTCTTCTGTTTTTCAGGCTGGAATGGCACTTTATAAGATTGTACCCAAAAATCCCTATTATTTCTGGTCTGTGATGAGCCTGATCATGCAGGTGTGTCCAGTGCTGAGTTTGTCACTGCAGGTTTAGTCTGATACAGAAATGTTCTGAGTGAGAATGTTGGAGAGTATTTTCAGTGAAGACCTGTTCCTGTGTTCCTTCCTGGAGAAGGACTGAGCCCTCCCTTGTGGTCCAAAATGAATGCTGAGATGTATGTATAATGCAATTTAACTGTTGCATCACCCTGTTTGTACAGCTGGGCTTGTTCTCTGCTCTGGACTCATACCTTCCTGTCGTTTTAGTGGAGAGATAATGAGGAAATCCTCAAATATCTGCAGTTCCTCAGTCAGAACTGCTCCTCTTTAATGAGTTTTTAAAGGCTCCTGGAGGGAATAAATGAGAGTTCTGGACTGAGCACAGAGTCTGCAGGAACAGGCACAGGTCAGCTGTGCTGCTCTTGGTTGAGACAAGAGATTTGGGCACTAACGAGACCCCAAATCAAACCAAACTGAGCATGAGGGGCATCAGTCCCATTGTGAACCCTGTGCTCTGGCTCCATGGGGTGCCCCTGAGTGCTGTGTGCTGCTCAGATGTGCCATCTCTGCTCAGTGGGGTCACAAATGAGCTTTTCTGTGTGGCACTGCTGGTGCTGCTCCTTTCCCCAGGGCACCTCAGGTAGGGGGGGGGGGCTTGGAAGCACCTGGGTTGGCATTTTTAGTCTCTTTGAAATTGAAAAGGGCAGTGGGTGGGACAAGACAAGAAGTTGCTGAGCTGTTCCAATAATCCTTCTCTCCCTCAGTCTATCTCAGCACAGGATGAAAACCTCTCCAAGACCATGTTTTTGCCACTGGCTGAGAGAATGGTGGAAAAAATGGTGAAAGAAGATAAGATTGAAGCTGAGGCTGAAGTAAGGCTTGGGCATCCTTTCAGCTTGGTTTGAGCTTTACTGGGACAAGCAATGCACTGGGAAATTGGTTATTTTAACAGTTTTCCAAGATGATAACCAGTGGTGTTCTGGAGGTGAATGTGGGTGTAGTGGGACAGAAAGAAAACCAGAAGCAGAGGGTTAAGAGGGATTTGGAACTGTGTGGCCAAGGCAGATTTTGGGCATTTCTCCTGACTGATGAATTGCTTTGCTCCCTGGGAGACCCCGAGGAAAACCCTGAGGACTCAGAATGGGAAAAAAGACCTAAATTTCTGACTGCTCCATCCTCAGGGATACCAAAGATAACGTTGCAGGCCTCATGTCTCCTATTTTATTTTTTTGACACACCTGTGTATGGTTTTCCCAGCAAATGGCACTGCAGCCTGAGCTTTCTTTTCAGGTTGAACTGTACTACATGATCCTGGAACGTTTGGAGAAGTACAAGGAGGCCTTGGATGTTGTGAGAGGAAAACTGGGAGGTAATTCATTCTGTTCCTAAATCAGCGTTGTGAGGAGGACACAGAGTTCTCCTTGGCTTCAGCCTTGCCCACTGCTTCCAAATAAAGAATGGCACTGTTCCAGGCAGCCTGACTGAGCCCCAGTTTCAAACCCTGGAGGTGTTTGGGCACCCTGGTTTGACCCACCCTGTTGGTGTTGAGGCTCAGTGATGGTGCCTTGCCCTGATGTTCCTTTCTGTGCTGGTTTAGAGTTAAACTGGCAGGAGAAACGAATCCAACTCAAAATGGGATTGCAAGTCAGGATAACAGTTTAATACAATATCACAAAATACACTGAGACAGAAGGAAAATTCCTTTGTGCCACAAAAACACCAGCTGTGCAGCCCAGCACAGCGGGGCACGAGCAGGATGGAGCTCCCCAACCCCTGTGCTGAGCAGGATGGAGCTCCCCAACCCCTGTGCTGAGCAGGATGGAGCTCCCCAACCCCTGTGCTGAGCAGGATGGAGCTCCCCAACCCCTGTGCTGAGCAGGATGGAGCTCCCCAACCCCTGTGCTGAGCAGGATGGAGCTCCCCAACCCCTGTGCTGAGCAGGATGGAGCTCCCCAACCCCTGTGCTGAGCAGGATGGAGCTCCCCAACCCCTGTGCTGAGCAGGATGGAGCTCCCCAACCCCTGTGCTGAGCAGGATGGAGCTCCCCAACCCCTGTGCTGAGCAGGATGGAGCTCCCCAACCCCTGTGCTGAGCAGGATGGAGCTCCCCAACCCCTGTGCTGAGCAGGATGGAGCTCCCCAACCCCTGTGCTGAGCAGGATGGAGCTCCCCAACCCCTGTGCTGAGCAGGATGGAGCTCCCCAACCCCTGTGCTGAGCAGGATGGAGCTCCCCAACCCCTGTGCTGAGCACCACGTGGGCCCACCCCAAATTCAAAGTAAAAAGAAAACAAGAAACCTGCTGGTGAAAGTGATGGTTGCAGTCTGGTGGCAGTCTCAGTCAGGTCGAGGCTCTGCTCCTCCTCTGGATCTGAAGAGCCCCCAGTCCCAAAACCCCAAGCTTATCTCCACTTGGGCTCAGCTGGGAACGCCCAGTCCCTCCCCCAGGGTGGAGAGTTTCACAATGGGTGATTTACTCTGAGGTGAACAGTGGCATATTTTTGGCATCCCTGATGGCCCATGAGCAGACATGACCCCTCAGGTGGGTGTGGAGGCAGAACTTCCTTATCTCACAGAAGTTCCTAAACACCCAGCTCGTGCCCTGAGGGGTGGGGTGTGCCCTGGGCAGCTGCTGCCAATGGGCCATTGTGGGTAAAATGACCCAGAGGGTTTAGAATCCACCCCCCCTCCCCCAGTGCCAAACTGAGCCTGGCTGCTGAAACCAGGACACTTTGTCACAGCTGCAGTTTGGAGCAGCCTCTCCGAGGGGCTCCCTGCTGCCCCCCTGCTGCTGGGCCGGGCAGTGGGCAGTGCTGAGCCCCCCCTGTGCCTGTGTTTGTGTGTTTGTGTGCAGACAAGCTGACCAGCGAGCTGCAGAGCCGCGAGAACAAGTGCATGGCCATGTACCAGAAGCTGCGCCGCTGGCCCGAGTGCAACGCGCTGTCCCGGCGGCTGCTGCTCAGAAAGTGAGGTCGCTCTGCCAGAACCCGGGGAGGGGGGGACGGGTCCCTGAGGGCTTGGGGTGGCCTGGCCTGGGGCCTCCTTGTGCTTGAAGTGAAGATCAGAGGGTGTTGAGGCACTGCTGAGGCGTGGGGGGGGTGTGGGGATGGGCACGGCGTGTGGGCGATGCTCTTCCTGGCGGAATTGCAACGCTTGAGTGCAGTGAAGTGGTGTTACCTCCTCATTTCTGCAGGCTGTGCTCGTTGTCCAGCTCTGACTTTCCTGGCCAGGGAGGGAACTGCACTTACGTTTCATGTTTTGGAATTTTATTGCTTTCCCCTGGCCAGGCTGCACCCTGGGAAGTGTGTGTAGTGCTTGGAGCTGAGGCATCAGGAGGCAGAACACTCCAGGCTGCCCAGATCAGTCTCAGGGGACAGAACACTCCAGGCTGACCAGATCAGTGTCAGGGGACAGAACACTCCAGGCTGACCAGACCTGTCTCAGGGGACAGAACACTCCAGGCTGACCAGACCTGTCTCAGGGGACAGAACACTCCAGGCTCACCAGATCAGTCTCAGGGGACAGAACACTCCAGGCTGACCAGATCTGTCTCAGAACTGTCAGGAGAGATGTGTTGGTTTCTTTTGGAATTTATCTCTTCCTTCATCTTAGAGACGAGTTAAATACAGAAGAGAAACTTTTGCCTTTGCATTTTGTGGGGATGTTGCTGAGCTCTGGAATGTAGATGTGAGGAGGAGGGCTCATAGCTTGTCTAAATTTTGCACTGGAATGGTTCCATTTAGTACATTTCAAGAAATTTGGGATGATGGAGTTCTTAAGATGTGAGACCTTTTGGAGGGGCCATGATTTTGTTTTGCAGTTGGGTTTTCTCTGTAATATGATTCTGTGCCATTCCTTAAGTTTCTCTTTGGCAGGGACTGCAGCTTTAGCTGTGAGTTCCTGTTTTGGCAATTCCCTAAATGTCATCCTGTGCCTGATTTTTGTTTCAGCTCAGATGATTGGCAGTTTTATATCACTTACTTTGATTCAGTGTTTCAACTCATTGATGAGTCCTGGACACCTCCAGCAGAAGAAGAGCAGTAAGTTGCCAGTTTTGCTGTGGATTTGTTTGCCCTTTGTGTTCATCCCTTCCCTCTTTGGGTGACTTCTGCCATCACACCCCACACGATGTGTTCTCCCTGCTTTGTTTCCTGTGTTCTCCCTCCTTTCCCCTGGATCTGGCAGTTGCTGGAAGCAGCTCTTTGTGCACTGTAGGACTCTTGCAGTTTACCCTGCTGGTGGATCGAGTGGATTTTGGATTCCCTCGGCAGCGTCCTGGCAGTGCTGTCAGTGCCCTGCCCCCGGGGGAGATGCAAGCAGCCCTTGTCTCTCTCTCTCTGGCAGCTCTTTGGAAGGAGAGGTGCACTGCTCTGTGGAACAGGCCGTGGAGTTTGTGGAGGAGAGGATCAGGGAGGAGTCCAGGAGCTCCCGACCGCTGCGGGGGCCGTACCTGGCCAAGCTGGAGCTCATCAGGCGCCTGAGACACAGGGGCTGCAACGATGAGTACAAACTGGGTGAGAGCCCTGGAGTTTGGGGGGAGCAGCCTCTGGAGTGTTGGGGGGGGG
>VXAU01002879.1:11796-30510 GCA_013399695.1 Formicarius rufipectus
TCTGGAGTGTTGGGGGGAGCACCAGCTTGGAACACCCACTTAAACACCCCCCTGGGTGGAAAACATCCTGCTGTTCCCTGGGAGGAGCACTTAGAAAGCCCTGAGGAAAGGCAGGTGCTTCAGCTGAGGGCAGCCTTGGAAAAGCCAGCTGGGAAGTTTTGAGGAGCTCTGGGATCCAGGAGCTGGCACTGGCACTGCTGCTCTGCTCCTTGCAGACTCCTGCTGTCTCAGGGGGGGATTTGCATATCAGTGTTTTGGGGTTGGTTTGGAAGAACTTGGATTTAAAAATGGCATTTAGGGAGTCAGTGGAGGAGACTGTGGTTGGTCAGAGCAGCATCTGTGCTCCTTATTAGTTCCTTCTGTGTCTCCATCCAAAAATCAGGCGTGGTTGGGTAAGCAGAGGCTGGGGGTGCATTCCTGTGCTCTGAGCTCTCACCTGCCAGAGCAGCTGAATGGGTTTTTTTTTTTTTGATGTGTCCTTGATTACCAGAGACTCTGTTAGAATCTGCAGCTCTGTTTTCTAAATCTCTCTGTAATCTTGAAGGGGTTGAAAAAAGGCATGAGCCAAGATTTCTCAGAGTGGTTTTTACAGATTCAGCTCAAGTTAAAAGCTGGACTGGGCTTTTTCCTAGGTGATCCAGAAGAGCTCATGTTCCAGTACTTCAAAAAATTTGGGGACAAACCCTGCTGTTTTACTGATCTCAAAGTGTTTGTGGATCTCCTCCCCTCCAGCCAGTACCCAAAGGTAAGGAAAAATAAAGTGTGGCAGGAACTGCAGGGCGTGTTTGCACTCTGGACCCTTTATCTTAAAATACCTGTGGATCATATGGAAGGACTGGAGACATCAAATTTTCCTTTCTCTTTGAAATTCAGAGAACTCTTTGTGCTGCAGAAAATCCTGTGGACAGGTGAGCACTGAGCAGTTTCATCCAGAGGATTTTTACTGGAGGTTTAAAGCTGAGTTTGATCCTGCAGAGTCTCAGATCTTGTATTCCTTTGGCATTTTAATTATCATTTCAAGCTGTCAGGCTTTGAGCTCAGACTTGGCTGTTCCATGGGACAAAGCTGCTCCCTGTTGCCATGCAGGGAGGGTGTGCCAGGGGTGCTGGGCTCGGCTCTGGCACTGCCAGAGGATGGGCACGTTGGTGCTGCTGGAGGTGATGAAGTGACCTGTGGCAGCTTTTTCCACACTCTCCCTGTGAAACAGCTCTCTGAAAAGCCCAGTTTGTGCAGAGTCATGAGCAGCCCTGCATGACTTCAGCAGCTGGGAATCCTGACACTCAGCCCACTCTTTGTCTGGGCCTTTGTGTGCAGGGATCAGTGCTGGGGAGGGCTGGGAACCCGGGATCAGCCACCGGGAGGCTGTTGGTAAACAAGGTGTTCTCCTGGTTTATTGGCACACCTGTGAGTGCCAGTGCTGCTCCTCCCACAGTCCCTCTGCTGAGGAGGGGTGGCCCTGGCACGGGGAGGGGCGGTGGGTTGTGTTTGAAGGTGTTTTTACCCCCCTGGCAAGAAGTGTGGTCAGGAGGATGTTTGCCAAGGTGATACCCTTGTAAGGTAACCCTGTAGCACTGCTCAGGTTTCATCCTAACTTTCCAGGAAACAAACCCTAAACCAGGAGTGCAAAGAATGATTCTGGGTAATAGCTCAGGCCACAGTTTTGTCCCAGTGCCTGTAGAACCGTGGCTTTGAGGAAGTTCTCTGAAGCTTTCTGTCTGGCCTTAAAACTGCTGCTGATTTCCTGAATGAAGTCTGGGATATCCTCTGTGTCTCAGTGATGCACTGGAAGGTTTTCCCAGTGTTTGGCTGTTCCCTGGCTGTGTCTGGAGCAGCATCTGCAGCAGTTTAACTGGGTCAAGGACACGAGCAGCTGAGGAGGTGCTGAAGTGCTGAGGAGTTTTGAAACTGCAGCTGCAGTTAAGTAGCTGAGAGTGCTGAGGTTCTTGCTGGGCCCCTGACGTGTGAGATGCTCCACAAAGACTGGCCATGACAGCAGTCCTGACTTCCCAGAGCTGTCAGTTGGAGCACAGAGCCAAGTGGTGTGGCTGACCTTGCTCAGCTTGGCAGACTCAGAGTGCCAAGGTGTGTGAGCACAGAGTCCCTCCTGTCCTGGGGCAGGACTGGAGCTGTGTGCTGCTGCAGTTCCTCTGTGTCAATACCAGATGTAGTAAAACTGAGTCCTTTGGCTTTAACTCAGTGTTAAATCTGCCCTGAAATCCAGCAGTGTTGACAATAAGGAGCCACTGCCCAGCCTTGGCTCTGGGTGGGGAGGACTCTCCTCTCTCCCTGCAAACAACGAGAGGCTGCTTTTCTGACAGCTTAAGTGCAGAAAGGGGTCATCGGTCAAAGCTGATGACCTCACACTCCTTCAGAGCTGGGGGAAAATGTAACAGCTCGTGCAAAACCACACTTGCCTACGAGTGTGCTGTGAAGCCTTTCAGCAACTAATTATTTTAATTGCGTCTGGTACCACTGGGAGTGTTAACAGGTGTTTGAACTCCCTGGTGTGTCGATGCATTGGAACCCTGCCTCCGATTTTTTTTTTTTTTCCCCTCCATCTGTTTAATGAAACTTAATAAAAGCCATTGAGTGCAACTGGAGCTGTGTGTCCAAGAATTAAAAAAGAGCCCAGTTCAATTTATTTAATTCATGTGGAGCAGTAGAAATCTTCATTCACTTCAGTGCTCCAAATGAGAGAAACTTCCTAAAGAAAAAGACTTAAAATTCTCCGATTTTGAGCTCGTCAGGGGTTTTAAGTCCCCTGCTGTGGTTGGGTTGCTGCTCAGGTATCCCTGGTGGGCTCAGCGAGTGTGAGCCCCCAGGTTTGGGTGGGAGGGGGCAGTGCAGGGTGTGACCAGCCCTGTCTCCACAGTTCATCCAGCGCCTGCTGGCCGTGATCCCGCTGGTGGCACCGCCCGGCGCCCCCGTGGCTCTCCCGGGGGACATCAAGGCCCTGCAGCAGCACCTGTGTGTGGTGCAGCTCTCCAGGCTCCTGGGCATCTACCACGCCATGGCCAAGCAGGAGAAGCTGTCGGTGGTGCGGGAGCTGATGCTGCGCTACCGCCACGGGCTGGAGTTCGGTGAGGACCATCCACAACCCGCCCCTGCTGCAGCTCAGTGCTCCAGGCGTGGGTCTGCCTCCCTCCTCTGGCACTCCAGCCTTGCCTGGGCCTGGATATCCTCTCCCCTTTCTTTCCTCTCCCCTTTCTTTCCTCTCCCCTTTCTTTCCTCTCCCCTTTCTTTCCTCTCCCCTTTCTTTCCTCTCCCCTTTCTTTCCTCTCCCCTTTCTTTCCTCTCCCCTTTCTTTCCTCTCCCCTTTCCTCTCCTCATGCAAACACATTTCTGTGTGTCTTACAGATAAACTAGAGTTTCCTCTGTAACAGCCAGGCTTTGTCTCTGCTGTGCACAGAACAGGTGCCTGGGCATGGGGTATTTGTAAATCTTGTTGTGGGAGAGTCTTCTCTCCTTCAGCAGATGTGCCCCAAAGTTCACTGGTGCACAAATGCAGCCTGTATAAGGTTGGGGTTTTAGGGCAGTTCTGGTTTTAGAAACTGAACTGTGGCTATGCCCAGGGATGTGGGTGTGTCCCCTGACACAGTGCTGACAGCACTGTTGGCAATCCAAGGGTAACTTCCCTTTTCTCGTTTTAGGGAAATCTTGTTTGAAAACTGAATTGCAGTTTTCAGATTATTACTGCCTGCTTGCAGTTCACCTGCTGCTGGATCTGTGGCTGGAAGGTACGTTCCCCACATGGTGCCCTGCTCACCACCACCCCGGAGGGATGGCAAGGGGGGGCTCTGTCCCTGTGGGCAGGGGGTACCTGGCATGGCCTGTAGCTTTCTGGGCTTGTTTTTGTGCAATATGAGGTATTTCAGGAGTATCTGTTCAGCTGGTGTGTGATGTGAATCTCACTGACCTCTAAAGGGATTTAGTTTTTCTCCTCAATTCCTTGTTTCTCTCCTTTGGCACGAGTTCTGCTGACAACTCCTCTCTGGTACCAGAAGTGTTCTGAGTGGATTCCTTCCCCTTCCTGACACGCTTTGTCTATTGGATCCCTGGTTTCTGGACCTGCTGGGATCTGTTCCCTGTCTTGATTATTGCTGTACTCCACCCCTGCTCTTTGTGTCTCTTGATCCCACAGTGTCCAGTGGGGGATGCCTGTGGGCTCTGCTTATATTCCATGTAGTTGTCAGTTGTGCCTTTGTCTTTCCCAAGGGAGATTTAATCTTTAACATGACTAAATCCACACTCAGTGTCCTGGCAGCTCCCTGCTGGATGTGGCCTCTCGAATTACATAATGCTTGGGATTGCTCTGTGTATCCAAACCAGAATTCCCAAACAGCCAGGATTCCTGCACTGGGCTCACTGTGGGGGCTGGCTATTCCCTCTGAGGAACTCCTCCTGCCCCCTTCTCCAGGGGAAGGAGATGTTGCACTGTGCCCTCTGCCCGTGCCAATCCCCGGCAGCGCCCGGGAGGTGTGGAACTCCGGGGAGCCTCAGTCCCAGAGGGAACTGTGGCTGTGGAGTGCCCTGTGTTGTGTGTGCCCCCAGGTGAAGAGGCAGCTGTGTGGCAGTGCCTGACCCTGCTGGAGGAGGGCTTGGCTCACAGTCCTTCCAACGCTCAGTTCAAGCTGCTGCTCATCCGCATCTACTGCCGGCTCGGGGCGTTCGAGCCCGTGGCCGAGCTCTACGCCAGCCTCGATGCCAAACACATCCAGCACGACACCATCGGGTGGGTGGTACATACTGAGAACCATGCCCTGCTGCTGCTGCCCCTCAGAACCCCTCCTGGCAGCTGCACCTCCCTCTGCCACCCCGAATCTGGCAGGGCAGCAGCTGCGCAGAAGCGTGGGGGGGGATTTTGGGACACGTGCCCGTCCTGCGTTGGGTCTGCACAGAATTAACCAACTGTTAATGCAGAGGGGGCTGGTGAAGTGTCTGCCCTGCTTTGCCAGGATTCCAGCTGGTGTTGATGCTCAGCAAAGCTTGGGAGCACTAAAACTGAACACACCAAATGGCCTTGGGGGTGTGTTTGGGGCCCTCTGAGTGGGGGTGTTTGGGCCCCTTTGAATGAGGGTGTTTGGTGCCATCTGATTGTGTTTGGGGCCATCTGAGTGAGTGTGTTTGGTGCCATCTGGTTGTGTTTGGGGCCATCTGATTGGAGGTGTTTGGTACTATCTACCTAACTAAAGGCGGGTGGTTGAACTCCAACCCCTCCTCATACTATTTTTAAAAAACTAATCCCTCCCTCTCCTTTTAAAAGGCTGAGGCTGCCCATGCAGCTTGTTGCTGTGCCTGCTGTTGAGGGTGCCCTGGGCTGTGCTGCAGCTCCCTGGGGTTGTGCTGCCCAGGACTGACCCTGCTGTGCCTCTTGCAGGTACCTCCTGACCCGCTACGCCGAGTCCCTGGGCCACTATGCTGCTGCATCCCAATCCTGCAACTTTGCACTCAGGTTTTTCCACTCCAACCAGAAAGATGTAAGTTGAGAGACACCTCTGTGACTTTGTAACGGGGCAGTGTGTCCGGGAGACCTGCAGAAGTCTGTGCCCTGGGTGAGGGCTGGTGGGAATGCAGGTTAATAACATGATGACAAGGAGGAATAGTGCAACTTTGTAGTTCAGCTTGCCTCAACGAGTTGTTCCTCCCACAAGAAGGTGTAACTTAGTGTTACATGAGGCTTTGCTGGAGCTTTTTGATAAAGCCATTTTTGATGCTCTTCATAGAAACCAGGTATCATTGCTTTTAAAGTAATTGTTTGTGGTTCTGTGCAATAACTGAAGTGAAATGTCACGTGGTGTGACACAACTCTTGGCATTTTGGAAAGTCCTGGAGCAGCCAGGGGTGGTGGGTGAGGTAGGATGGCATCGTAGGAATCCTTTGGTACAGTCACTGAGTGAGTGGTGGCTGTGCTGGGCACACAGGGATGGAGGAGGGGCACATCCATCCCATGCCTGGGAGTGGGAATGTATCCTGTGTGTGTCCACTGCACAGTTTGGGCAGTGGTGAGAGGTCGGTGAGGAAACTGGTTTTGAATTCCTGAGAAACAAAGGGGCAATCCAGCTGTCCAAGGCTAAGTTGGCTCCAAAGGCTCTGCAGGCACAAACCTTGCTTTCCCACTATCCCAGCAATGGATAAAACCACAGGAGTTGTGTGGCTGAGCAGTGCAGATGCTCCCCCAGGAACCCCTGAGGATTCCCTGCTCTGTTGGGTGACTCCCATGGGCAGGATTCCCACTGCTGGAAGGGAGATGCCCAGTTCCTGTGGCCTGTGTCTGACCCTGGAGTTTGTTGCATGCTTGGAGCAGCTCTGGATTGTAGGATGGGATTCCCAGGAGGGAAGCCCTGGCTCCAGACAGCTTTAGCCTGTGTGTCCCTTGCTGGTAGTGGCAGCTTTTTTTGTGATGAGGTGTCACTTTACAGTCTTGTTTACAAGTCGTGTCACTGAAAAGCATCCCTGGAACCAACTGTCTGAATAAAACACAGCTGGGTACAGGTGAGAGAAGTGAACCAGGAAAGCTGTGGGATGGGATTCATCTGCTTGGGAACACTGCATTGTAAAGCATCAAGAAATGGTGTTTCCATGGAAAACAACCTGAAGTAACTCAGGTGTGGGTCCCTTGGAAGCAGGTTATTCTCCTTGGAATGGATGACAAAGGTGCTTGTGGCAGAGAAGAGCTGGTTGTCTCCAGCAGGTCAACATCTGCACATGGATGAAGACAGTGGCATTCCAGGAGCTGTTGGCAGGGAAATGCTACTCAACTTGTGTTCCAGAAATCCTGAAAGGTGATGCCTGAACAGTTCAACCTGGCTGCTACACCTTAAAATACTGGAGCTGGCAAGAGGGGCACAAGTGGTGCAGTAGGAGGTTGGAATTCTTTGTGTGACAGGATGAGGGCACAGCTGTGGAACCCACTCACGTCCTTGGAGGCAGAGGGTGGTGGCCAGAGGACCATGAGCTGTTGTTGCTCTCAGGTAGCCAAATCTCTCCTGTGTTCTGGACACTCCCAGTGGTCATTTCCTTGGGAAATGCCTCAAAAGCTGTACTTGCAGATGGGAAGTGTCCCTTGAACCAAGTGTGAGGTGCACATTGCAGAGATGAAGGCTCAGGTCAGGGTCCCACGCACTGAGGGTGATGGTGTGGCAAGAGTGGGGATGCAGAAGGGGATTCCTTGCCATAACACATGTCCTGAGTAGCAGAAGATCATATCTAATACAACTTTCTTTGCTACTGGGGTTGCCCCTTCATTCTCAGGGTGCTGCCTTGGTTGTTACATCCCACTGGTGCCCCATGGAGCATCTGGGCATTCCCAAAGTGAATTCCTGCCAGCACCCTCCCTCTCAAGCCCTGTGACCACATCTACCTGCAGTGGCAAAGGAGGACTGCCCTTTAAAAGCTCCCTTTTCCCAGGATTTGTGGTGCTGCTGCTCCTCCCTACGTGGATGCTGAGGGAGCTGGAATGTGTTCCAGCAGAGACTGTGTCCTGTGGGGTGCTGTGTGTGGGACTCTGCCCAGAGCAGGAAGTGTGGGGTGTAAACCAAGTGGTCTGGCACAAAACCAGAGCTCCTGGATCACAGGGATGGCTTTGGAGAAGCTCATTTTCCCTCGTGCTGAGCTCCCACCCTGCTGTGGATCCTGGTGAGGGGATCCTGTGGAACAGCCAGGCAGGATGCTGTGCAGTCCTGTGGGTGTTCCTCCCTGGGAGAGGATGCCAAGGACAGGGAGGAGGGAGAAAGGCAGCGTTGCTATATTTGGCCAAAGCTCAAATCCTTCCCAAGTCCTCCCTGCACTGTGCAGAACCACAAGTGAGCTCTGTAACATTCTGTGTCTGCCTGTGCCTGGTTCCTCCAGATCCTGCAGGGTGGCAGGGCTGGGGTTAAACTCCCCTGGTGCCCTTGAGTCAGCCCTGCAGGGCTGGGCACTCTGGGTGTGCTCCTGAACACTTGGCATCTTCTTTTCATGCAGTGCACATAACCAGATTTCTTAGGGAAACAAAAGAAAAAGGCAGCTATCTAGAGGAGCATCCTTGTTTTGGAGGAAAGGAAAGGTTTCCATCTGTGAGTGCTGCCTTCTGGTTTCTCTGACGGGTTGAGTCCATCAGGACCATTCAAAATTGGCCTTTCTTGGTGCCTCTCATCTTCAGTGCAGTTCAGAATCTTGTTCAGAAGAAAATACTTGATCTGCCAGAATTTCTCATTTGTGGAGTAATTCTGGTGTTAAAAAATGCGTCCACCTCTGGTGCCTGGGAGCAGAAAGAGTTCCCTCTGGCTCTACACTTGGACATTTTCCTTAAAACATTGTGCTTGTTTGGGGCTCCTTTGGCACATAAACCTCCCTTTTGGAGGTTGCTTGGACTGAAGTCAAGTCCTGGCTGCCTGCCTTGTGTGGCTGCTTCTCATCAGAAGGGAAGCAAAGGATCCCCTAACCCTGGGAGCCTCCTCTGGTGTCTGTGCAGTGACATGAACTCTGTGGTACTGTGTTCAAAACTAATAAAAAAGAGGGACAAATAAAAAAGGTGTCAGTAATTTTTTTCCTTTTCATCTACGTCGTGGTGATATGTGATGCACATCCTTGTGAGTTCCAGAAGATCTGGAATATGTATCTTTTGCCTGGAAGTATTTCTCACAATGAAACAAGGATTTAAGGATTTGAATAATGCATCTAAAAAAATAAAAGGAGGGGGGAGGAAGGGGAAAAAAGCCTTCCAAAATCATGTCTTTGGTGAGAACAACGTGGTGCTTGGTGTTGGCTTGGTTGTTAAACCCCATTGGTGTTGGCTTGGTTGTTAAACCCCATTGGTGTTGGTTTGGTTGTTAAACCCTCCTAGGGTTGGCTTGGTTGCTGAGTCCCACTGGGGTTGGCTTGGTTGCTGAGTCCCACTGGGGTTGGCTTGGTTGCTGAGTCCCACTGGGGTTGGCTTGGTTGCTGAGTCCCACTGGGGTTGGCTTGGTTGCTGAGTCCCACTGGGGTTGGCTTGGTTGCTGAGTCCCACTGGGGTTGGCTTGGTTGCTGAGTCCCACTGGGGTTGGCTTGGTTGCTGAGTCCCACTGGGGTTGGCTTGGTTGCTGAGTCCCACTGGGGTTGGCTTGGTTGCTGAGTCCCACTGGGGTTGGCTTGGTTGTTGAGTCCCACTAGGGTTGGCTTGGTTGTTAAATCCCATTAGTGTTAGTTTGGTTGCTGAGTCCCACTAGTACTGGTTTGGTTGTTGAGTCCCCCTGGTGCTGCCTTGGTAGTTCCATCCCGCTGGTGCCCCATGGAGCATCTGGGCATTCCCAAAGTGAAGCAGCAGAGGGGGTGATTTGCAGAAGTGGCAGCTTCTCCCGGGGCCTGAGGGTTTGCCATGTGCTGTGTCTCTGGGCTCACACACCCCCAGAGAGTTGCACCGTGGTTCTGGTGAGTGTGGGGTGGTCCCTAACCCAGGGCTGTGTGTCCCCCAGACCTCAGAGTACATCATCCAAGCCTACAAGTACGGGGCGTTTGAGAAGATCCCGGAATTCATCGCCTTCAGGAACAGGCTGAACTCCTCCCTGCACTTCGCGCAGGTTCGCACCGAGAGGATGTTGTTGGACCTCTTACTTGAAGCAAATATGTGAGTTCAGCCCCTGCAGAGGGGGCTGGGGGGGTTGTGCATGGGCAGAACGTGGGCTCAGGGAGACCCTGGCAGGAACCTGGGAGCTGCATCTCTGTGCTCTCCTCTGCCTTTGATGGGCTCCACTTGTGCTGAAGGGTTGGAGATTAGATATTAGGAAAAGTTCCATCATGGAAACGGTTGTCAAACCTTATAACAGGCTGCCTAGGGAGTCACCATCCCTGGAAGTGTTCAAAAAATGTGGCTGTGGCACTCTGATGACATGGTTTTGTGGTGAATGTGGTGGTGGTGCTGTGTGGGTGGTTGGACTTGATGATCTGGAGGTCTTTTCTAACTTGAAGGACTCTGTGATTCCATGATTTTAATTTGCCTTCCCTTCACATCCCTGTCGGTGCCACGTGTGTGTCACACTCCTGCCATCAGCAGAGCTGAACAGGGGGCAGAATGTGGTCTGTGGGCCACCTGGGTTTTCTCTTTCCACTGATCTGATGTTTGATTTGGTGCTGCTTGTTCTCACATCCAGATCAACCAGTTTAGAAGAAAGCATAAAGTCCATGAGTCTGAGCCCAGAGGAGGATGACATTCCATGGAAGGATTTGCGTGACAACAGAGACCTGACAGTCTTGTTCAGCTGGGATCCCAAAGACAGGTGAGCAGAAACAGTCCTCAGCTCTGTAACCACACAGTTTCCTTACAACACAGGGCAAAGAAACTGCCACCTTTCACTGTCCCCTGGGCTGGTTTGCAGAATAAAAACCCCTCTAATCCAGTGAGGTTACAGAGAGGTCCGTTTATTCCAGGCCTGGGCGCAGGGGGGATCTCTCCTCCAAAAACATGAGCCCCTGGTTGAGTTAACAAAGGGTTTATATGCAACTAAGTTATACATATTCATTTTTCTTTGATGCATAAACATTATTTCCTTGGAGAAGGTGGGGTTATTATAATGAGCCTCAGGAACTGATTTCCATTCTCTCCGCCCCGTGCTGCTGCTGCTTCTTGCCCGTGCGCTGTTCCTCCTGGGAATTCAGGGCGGGGGTCCCTGGGGGTCTTTAGGGATGAAGCAAGAGGTCTTCCTCCTGTGAACTTTTTATCTTTTGCTCAAAACTGGTTCAAACCAGTCTTGCTGGCAACTGTAACTGGTCTAATTGGACTTATCTTGTTCTTTTTGACATGTTTTCTGATTTATCATGGAGTATCCTGACTGTTTTAATTGTCCAAGAAGCTTTAGGCCTCTTGGCATGGCCCTTTCAAGGACACTGTGTGAGTTTTGCTGCAGTGAATTTCATACTGCTAAGCAAATTCTGTGATAAGTATAAAAGCACAGAAAATAAGCATCCTAGGTAAATAAGCATAAACAAAATAGGCATAGCATAGGTAGAATAAGCATAAGCAAAATCAGCATTATAAGTCCTAAGTAAAATAAACATAGGCTTCCCCTTCCCCCTCATCACTGCAGCCCCCTCCAGCACTTCTAGCAGTGCTGCCTGTTAATATATAAACAGGTATTAATATATATTAATACCTCTCCGAATTTCTGGCCGCTCCCTCTCCATACAGAGAGCTTTGGGTGGGTTTCCGCGCCCCGGGGGGAAGGCTCCCTCTGCCTCGCAGAGCCGGAGCAGCTCCCTGGCAGGCTCGGGCGGTGCTTTCTCTGCGCAGGGACCTGTCGGAGGAGCACCGGCGGCTGTCGCTGGAGGAGGAGACGGCGTGGCTGCGGCTGCGGTCCCTGACCCTGCGGCTGCTCAGCGCTCTGCCCGCGCTGCGGCGCCCCCCGCGCAACTCGGAGCGGGCGGCGCACAACGGGGTGGCCTCGCACATGGACACGGTGCGGGCTCTGCTGCGCCAGCTGGAGGCGGCCGGGGAGGCGGGCAGGGCCTTCCTGCAGCGGGGCGTGCAGGTACCGGGCAGCGGGAGAGGGGGCTGGGAGTGCGGGCACAGAGCCTGCCCCGGGTGGCACCGTGCCCTGTCCTGGGTGGCACCCTGCCCTGCCCTGGGTGATACCCTGCCCTGACCCAGGTTGCACCCTGCCTTGCCCTGTCAAGGTTGCACCTTGCCCTGCCCTGCCCCAGGGTGACGCCCTGCCCTGCCCCGGGTGGCACCCTGCCCTGTCCTGGATGGTACACTGCCCTGCCCCGGGTGGCACCCTGCCCTGCCCTGGGTCGCACCCTGCCCTGGGGCACGAGCCAAACACGGCTCTGGGGTGAGGAAAAGCTGCCTCAATCTTCTCCTTTGCTCCCTGCCCAGTACCCCGTGCTCGGCCCTCCTCCCACCCGACTGGCTGCCTTCTTCAGCAGCGGCAGCTGCCGCTGCCAGACCGGCCTGTTTCACCTCGTTAGTGAGATTTATGAACTAGATACCAACGGCTTGGGTAAGTGTGGGGCAGGGCTGGCACCACGTGCTGTGCTGCTGGGAGGGAGGGGGCGATGGGTGGTGTTACTGGTGTGTTAATGCCCTGTCTGACTGTGTCAGGTTTGCTCAGCTCCCCACCAAACACAGCTGTGTGCTGGCTAGCTCTCCCCACCACACTCCTGACAAAAGGAAAAAAAAAACAACTAGTAAACGACAAAATTAATAAAGGAATATATATATTTATAGATGTTTTTTATATATGCAGCTAAATACTATGTCCATATAATACAACAATCCCAAACACCCCCCAAAAGGGAAAAAAGGGGAAAAGGACCCAAAAAAAGGGTAAACACAAAACAATCCCACTCAATCAAATCCCAGGAATTAATTAAATAGAACAATAACACAGGAAAGATCTCACCAGCTTCCCTTAGGAGAGGTGAGTGCCTTCCCTCTGTCGACATCCACGGAACTGTCTGGGAGCCGCTGCCTTAACTGGGTGTTTGCTGTGAGTCTCCTCTGCCCTACGCTGTGTGTTGATGCAATTCTGGCCCCTCTGTGAAAGAAGTTGGGTTTGCTTTTGAGTGCTGGCACCTGTTCCTTTTGGGAATTCTTTATGCCTCGTTGGTGCTGTGTGTTGTAGGGATGCAGTCAGCAACGGTGTGGATAATTCTCCGAGTCCTGGAGTTTTAGTTCATAACCTGGGAGAAAAGTGTGCTCCCTGCCCTCCCCCACCACGTGGTCACTGGGAGCCCCAGAGAAGGGACACGCAGAGACCACCCCAGTGGGAGAGGGACAAAAGAAAACTTTTACTTGTGGTCAAGGGTTTATATGGACTTTGGAGGGAGTCAAACACACCGACAAGAGACAAGAGGGGGGTCTGGCTCTGGCCAACAGGAGTAAAGGAATTTACATTCAGTAGGAGAGGGTTTCAGGTAACATGATGTTGCAATTCTTCTTCCAGCCCCCTGAGCTTACAGGGGTATTCTGGGAAGAAGAAACAGTGACTTGGCAAAAAAGACACTTCGAACAACATTAAATACATCAGTTGTTAAGCATTGTCAGTGGCTGGTTGATTCTCTTCCCCAGCCCATTTCTGGCAGGACTCCTTCCATGCTCTATAATGGGAATCAATCCCAACAGGCACCAAATTACATTTAAATGCTTCTTGGTTTTCTGGCAGCTGAAGATCCTGAGATCTGTAACTTATCCCTTTGTGTTCCTGTTTCTTTGCAGAAGATTCAGCAGAAATCCAGGAAAGAATAGGGAATAGTTTCAAGTCTTCGGTAGAACGACTGACAGGTAACTGGTGACTCGGGGGCAGTTCTGGGGGTGCTGCAGGGAGGGGACCCTGGTGGTGCATCTGCACCCCCTGGGGGAGGTGCCTGGGGAGGCTGAGGTTGCCCATGGCTTGTGTGAAGCTGTTGCCTGCTCAGAACATCCTGTGTCCTGTCCCTGCACTTCCCCTGCAGCCTGGCCTGGCCTGGCAGCTCTTGTGGTGCCTCTCCTTGGCCCAGGGGTGCTGGTGAAGCGTGTGGAGATGCTGTTCGTAGTGATCCACAGTTTGGAGGAAGTGTGAGAGCTGGACCTTCTCATGAGCTGCTCAGTGGGAGTCCCCTCCCAGCCCTGCAGGCTGCAGAGATGTGTGAGGGACAGAAAGGGCACTGAAGGTGATCTGCTTTGTCCTCCTTTCTTTTCAGATTTGTTCAATAAATGTAAAGGTGATTTGATTGAAGTCAGAGATGGCACCTTGAAAACTCATCCAAACCTGTTAGAAAACTTAGTCTTCTTTGTTGAGGTATTTTGTTTTCTTTGGAAACTGGAGGGTTTGGAGTACAGGAGGGTAAAAAGGTTGGGACTGAAACGCGGTGAAAACTCGATCTCGGCCACTGGTGAGAGCAGAGATTTTGTTGCATGTTGTAATTATTCTCAGTGTTACCAGCAGGGCCACTGAAGGGAGTTTAGAAGCTCCTGTGAATGCAACTTGTAACACCTTTGTACCTCCTTTGCAGACGATCTCCATTGCCCTGTGGGTATCCAGTTACTGTGACAGTGTCCTCCGACCTTTTAAATCCAACCTGCAGAAAAAGAAGAAGAAAAAAAAAGAAAGCAGTGTAGCAATGGTACAGCCAACATTCCTCTGCCCCCTCCCCCCTCCATCCCAGCTCATTTCCACTGACAGAAACCAGGAGAGAGAGCAGGAGCACAAAGTGGTGTTCATAACTTTGCCCTGGGGGGAAAGGTGACTTAGGGCTCATTTTTGAGCCTGCTGTTTAAAATCAGAGGGTGCTGTGCCACATGTGACAGCCTTTTAATGGGAAACACTCGAGTTGAGAGTGTCACAGGCCTTGAGTGCACTACAGTAAACTTGTTAGCTGGGAGTGTCTGTCTAGGTAGGTAAATTCTAGCTTAGCATTGAGGGGAGGGGATGGAATGACCTTACAATGTGAGGTAGAATGGACGGGAATGTGTGTTTATAAATTAAAGATATGTATTTGTTTTTATAGCCACCTGTATTTACCCATTTCCTGGATTATGTAACTGAACTACAGACGTTAACTTCCAATGTAATAGATCATATCAAAGGGCTTGAAATCATTCTGACTGCACTAAAACTTGAAGAGCTGTCCCTCAAGGACACTCTGCTTTTACAGGTAAGAGATTCCCCTTGAACTCACTGTGGTTCTCATGAATTTCTTGGTGTTTGAGCTGGTGGAGGAAGTTTCAAAAGGGGGTTTAATCAGCTGCTGTGGAGTGAATTGTTTCTCTTTTGCATTTTGCAGGAAGAAAAAAAGTTTACAAAGACTGTGCAAGGGAAGGTCCAGAGCAGTTACCATCACTCAGTTCAGGAAATTGGGGAGCTGCTGAAAAAGAGACTCGATACCATTAAAAAACTAAAGATTTGAGAAGTGCATCCTTGAGAGACTCCACCGGAGAGTGACACCAGAGTCCCAGACAGAAGCAACATCCACTGTACCATCACTTTAATCCACAACTTCCTCATAATGCATGAAGGACTTAAAATCATGAAACAATTTTTTTTAGGTATTACAGATATATGGAGCTGATTTAAATTATTGTACAGAAATGAGAAGCAGGGACCCTTCACTGGGGTTTGACCACTTTTTATACATGCTCATAAGCATATTGCAACAGGAGAAAATTAACTTCCTTCCCTTTTGATCTCTAGAAACAACTGGAGATGGTCTTTAGAAGCAGCAATAGAAATCCAGTGTAAAGCATCTTCCTCCGAGGAGTTGTATTTTCATCACCATACAGTGTTTCTAATTTTTGTATGGTCCTTGCCTTAGAAATGCAGCCCCTGTAGATGTCCACGTCCAGCCAGCTGTGAGGTTGAGCCTGGTTTGGAGCTGCCTGTTCTGCCTGCAGAGCCCCTGGTGCTGCTGAGAGGATGCCGGGTGCTGGGCCGGCAGGGAGAGGTGAGGCTGCACGGGAGGAGCCCCTCGTGCCTCTGAGCGGTGGAGGGAGGAGTTGTCGGTGCACACGGGGCTTGTTTTCACACGAGGAACTGCAAACGTGCTGAGGAGCAACTGCAGAGAGAGAGCTGGGAATGGGTGTTCCAGCCAAACAACACAGACAGACCCAGAGACGTTGTACATCCCACGGGAGGTCTGACACTGCGCTGGTACCGTGGCAGCTCAATGTCAAACAGCACCAGGCCTGACTTTTTAAAAGTGTATTTAGATTACTGACACTTTAAGACTTCAGTATTTTAATAGAAACAAACTCTACTGGCTTTGGTTTGAAGTTGGCAGAGGTGACTTCTGCTGTGGAACGAGGCTGAGGACCCTTTTTGTGCCTGTACACTTGGCTTTCTGCAGCTGAACTTTGATTACCCAAGTCCTGGCTCGTTAAGCTTTCTGTTAGAAAGTGTGATCACATCATCTGCCCCCACAGAATCTGCATTTCTACTGGGGCTTTTCATTTTACAGGAGCAATGCAGCCTAAAACCAATAGGCAAAAAAAAAAAGTTCATGTCCCTGCAAAATGAGGGACAGGACAGACTCCACAGACTCCTCATCTTCTGATTTAAAGCAGCAGGTATCCAAGGTCTAGATTTAAAGTTTCAAGAGAGCTGACTGCCTTTGTCGTCTCTTCTGTTTTGTTAGCAATGCTAGAATGATGATGAGACTATTTTTTTAATAAATCCCCTGTATTTAAACAAAAAGGTCCCATAGCTGCTCTTGCTGGATTTAGTTTTGCTTTGCCCCCATCCTGAAAGGGAAAGGAATGTCTGCAGGTTGTCAGATTGTCGTGGATGTGCTGATGGTTTTCTCACCATGTCTGGTAAGTGCTCTGGGCTGGAGGAATACCAAAACGTGTTCAGTCTGTTTTATAGTAATAGTTTTCCTGGGGAAAAAAAAAAAAAAAAAAAAAAAGAGAAAAACAAACCAAAAGTGAACTCTTTTATGTTGTATAGAAGTATCTTTTGAAAGAAGGGTGTGCTCCTTAAATGAAAGGCAGGCTGGTGAGGGAGGTTGGTGCTTGGAGGTGTGCAGGGTGAGCGAGCAGTGCTGGGGCAGAGCGGTTGGGAGCAGCACTGAGCCCACAGCCCTTCCCATCCTCGGGGGAGTGTCCCTGCTGCTGTCCCTGTCCCCTCCCTCCCCAGGCACAACCCCCAGCACCGGATGGCCGGTTGTCACAGAGGGGACAGTCCGGGGGCTGATCCCTGCTGGAGTTTCCTTCCACTGCTGCTGCCCCAGGTTGAACTCTGCCGCTCGTGGCAATAAAGCAGCAGTGAGGTGTGAGGTAACAGAACCAAGCATTTGAAATCCTCCTGTGGGCCTGAAAGCAGAACTTGGGGTGCAAAAAGGTTTTCTGCATCAGCTCCCTGGAAAGCAGAACTGAAAGTGCTGGGGGGTCGTGTGTTCCACGTGTGTCATCTGGGAGGAGATGGAGCCAAAGCTGTGCCGGTGCTGGCAGCACAGGGGACAGGGACTGGCTCTGTGTCACCTGCTCTCCTCCTCCCACTTCCAGTCCCTGCTGAGTGAGAACCTCAGCAAACACGGGTTTTGGATTACTTGGTGTTCTCCAGAACCAGATGCCATCCCTTTCCAAGCTGTAGTTTCTCTCTAGGAGAAAGTGGTGGACAAAGATGACTCTGTACTGACTGACTGGGGGTTTGGTCAAGGGAGAATTTCTCTCCCCCTATAAATTGTGTACAGGTAAATATATTATATATTTCTTACAAAAGAGCATTTCCCCTCCAGAGTATGTCCCCCAGGGACCCCATATGAAATCCAAGCTATAACCCAATGCTGCTGTTCCCCTTTTTCCACCCTTAGGATTTTTCCTTTGTTTCAGATTTATTTTTTTTTTTGGGGGGGGGTGATGATTTGAAAAACATACCTAGAAGAAACTACCAAGACTACTGTTTACAGACTGAAAAAATACTGCTTTTATACTACTGGGATCATGAGCCACGATCCTTTTACAGATTTCCTCAACTCCTCTCTGCTTAAAATCAGTGTCTGATGTAGATAAAGGTTGGAAATCTCCTACCCTGCTCTGTCTACACCCAGGACAAACTGTACAATGCTTGTTTGTGTTGCCCATCATTTTTGTACTTTTTAACTGTTCAAAAATTGCATTTATATTTTGCAATCCTTGATAATCATGACTTTATTTTAACCGCTAGAAAACTTAGGGGTTTTTTTTGTTGTTGTTGTATTTGCAGCCTTAGCTGAACTTTCTCTTCCTTGATTCCTGTTAATTTATGACTGTAGGAGATATGTATGCCTCAGCCTTCTACGGACTTAAGTGACACAATTGCAACTGAACTGCTTTAAACTGGATGGGTTTATAATTTATATAAAAGTCAGTTTCGTTACAAATCAGTTTCGCTGCCTCTCTTTTCTGTCTGGATGCTCGTCTACACTGTCAGCCCCTGCCTGAAGGCAGACGATGCTGGTGCAGGACAAGCAGAAAATGAAACTCCCTGCCGGGAGGGAGAGTGGAGAGAGAGGGGGGGATCCTCCCAGCGGAGTGGGCACGGGACCTGGGACGTGTCGGTGCTTTGACACGGTGCTCTCAGCCCGCTCTCCGTGCACCTCTGCCCCGGCAGCACACAAAGAACACACGGCTGAGAGGGCTGTGCCAGGGCGGTGGCAGTGCCCACCGAGGCTGTGAACGCAACCGCCCTCCCTGCTAATCGGTGCGGACACATCGTGCCTCCTGTCCTTTCCCTGCCCCGGCACTGCTGGCGGATGCCGCTCTCTTGTCCCGGTTCCTCCGGCGGCAGCAGCAGCAGCGCCGGGGTTCCCACGGCGGTGCCCGCGGAGGTGTCGGGGTCGGGGTCGGTGCTGGATGTGGAGGCGGTGCCGGGTCCAGGCCGGGGCGGTACCGGAGGCGGTGCAGGAGGCGGTGCCGGGGCCGGGCCGGGCTCGCCCCCTCGGCCGTGTCTCCGTGACGTGTCGGGCCGCCCCGCTCCCTGCGCTCGCCATGGCTGCGGCGGCCGCGGCCGGCCCGGTGCTGCTGTGCCTGCTCGGCCTGGCGCTGCCCGGCGCCAGCACTCTGCACACCAAGGGCTCCGTGCCGCTCGACACCATCACCTTCTACAAGGTACGGACCGCGCCGCCACGGAGGGCGGGCAGGGGCGCCGCGGGGGCCGCGCTCGGCGGAGAGACACGGGGGCTGGGCGGAGAGAGAGCCCGGGATCGGGCGGTGAGAGGCGGAGATCGGGCGGAGAGAACCGGGGATCGGGCGATGAGAGTCGAGGGCCGGGCCGTGAGAGCCGGGGATCGGGCGGTGAGACCCGA
>VXAU01002879.1:36573-67356 GCA_013399695.1 Formicarius rufipectus
ATCCCCGCTCTGTACCTCTCCTCCCCGGGATCCCCTCCCCGGGACACCCCCTGTCCCCATCCCCGCTCTGTGCTGCCCGTTCCTCCCCGATCCCTGTCCCCTGTCCGAGCCGCTCCTCCCCGGGACACCCCCCCCGGTCCCCGTCCCCCAGCTCCGTCCCGTCCTTTCCGCAGGTCTACTCTGCGCTGCAGTGGATCCAGTTCACCATGGCCATGCTCAGGTACGCTGCACGGGGTTACTGTCGCAAAAGCGATTTTCTCCAGGGGAAAAAAAAAAAAAAGAGAGAGAAAACTCGCGTATCCCGAAGAGGAAGACGCGCTCCTGTTCCAACCTGTGCTTTGTTTTCGCAGCGTTGTAGGTTCCAGCTCGATTATTGCCTACGCCGTCTTCCAGAACGCGGTGCGGTCCCCCGAGGTAAGGTCGGCGCCTCCTTTTGCCTCCCTGAGCCGAGCGGTCGGTGCCGTGCGGGTAGATCACACCTGCAGCTCAAACCTTCTCCGAGGAGCAGCTGCAGGGCTCAGGGTTAGGTGGTTCAAACCATGGTTACCAGGGGGGAGGCAAAGGGCTTGCCAAGAATTTGGCGCTTTGTCTGTGATAGGAGCTGTAGGGGCTGACCTTGAGCTGGAGCTGTGCAGGGAGAAGCAGGTTCCTTAGCCCCGGGCTTTCTGCTGTGCCAGGAAAGTCCTCCAGTCGTTCCTGGGAGCAGGGATTTGCTAACCTGCCCTCCTCAGTGGGACAGAACTGCTGGAGTGCTGAGGAGCAGTGCACAAAGCTGCTGAAGAGCCAGCTGGAGATGTCCCTGTGGAAATGCTTTTCCAGGTGCTGGGTTTTGGGCACCTCCAAGGAGTTTTTCCAGGCAGTGTGCTACTAAAATGGATCCAACTCAAAGTGCAGACAAAAAGGAGCTGAAAAACAGTTTATTATGCTGGACTCTGCATGATGGAAGATTATGGGTTACTTTTTTTGAAGATTCACCTCTGCCATGAACATTCCTAATGCTGGAGCTGTGGGACAGCCTGCACGTGTGCTGCAGGTGGGACAGAAATGCAGTCCCTGGCACATCCCAAGTGCATCCCAGGTGTGCAGGGAAGCCCGTGGGGCTGGGGTATATCCAACAGGCCAAGCAGGTGTCTGGCACATGCACAGTATCCATAGACCTCCATTCCATCCTGCCAGGCTTGGATGTCCACTTGCAGTCCTTCTGTGTGTCCAGGAATTCCCAGAGGCAGTGGGCAGAGCTGACCCCTGTGGAGCTGGAGTTTGGTGTCCAGGATCTGCAGACAAGAGGTTACTGTAAGAACAGAGGGACAGTGGAGCTGGCAGCAGCTGGATTTGTCCTGCCCTGCTCTTCAGTGTACTTTGTGCATTGTGGGTTTGATCTGCAGCCCAGAGAACAGGACTTGCAGGGAATGCAGGGAGGTATCCCTGGAGAAGGAAGGCATGCAGGCAAGCTGGCACCTGGCACATCACTGGATGAAGCAGAGTGGGCAGGAGAACGCAAGTCCATGTTTGCAGGGCAAATCTTCCCCCCTTTACAACACACAGGAGTCTTTCCGTCTGGAAAAGCTCTTCCCAGCACATCCAGAAGGAATTGTGGAGATGTCTGTGCATTCCCAGGGAGGAATGAAGGCTGGGAGTTCACCTTAGTGCTGGGATGGAAAGCCTGCCTGAGCCTGTGCTGCTCGAGGTGCACATCAAAAGCTCCTCCTACCATCTCTGCTGCACCTGGAGAGATCCAGATGTGGTTCTGTCCTGAGGTCCTCTGCTCTGGAAGGATGCAGAGCTTGGCCAGTGTCCTGGTGTGACCCAGCAGGCTGATCCCGTTCCTTCCATGGCCAGCACTCCGGTTCCTCAGGAGCCCTTCAGCTCTCAGTCATATGACGAGGCTGTGGCCTGGGAGCTGCTCGTGAGCCACACAAGGCTGCAGGTCACAGATGGGCCCTTCCTGCTCCGGGGATCCAGATGTTCCTGCTCAGATTATTTCTGCAAATCGGGGCAGGAGGGGTGTCTGCCAGCTGGAGGGACAGCCCTGCACAGCCCACCAGGCTCCTCTCCTGCTGCCAGGGGTGATCTGCTGCTGGGCTTTCAGAAGCCACACCACCTCCGGGAACTTCCCCATCACCCTGTCCTCAAGTTTCTGCTCTGCGGTGGAAGTTTGTAAACAGAGTGGTTGGAAGAGATCCACATCCAAGCTTGCCACAAACAGCCCATTGCCCCAGTCATGAGGACCCGCAGCAATATGTTTAAAAATAAACAGCTCTGGAGGAGAACGATGTTAGAGACACTTCCCCTCCTGCCCTCAGAAATCAAATACTGCAGTCTTGGAGATTTTCTGTCTTTATGGAGTCAATAAAACTCTTCAGCCTGAACAAAATCATTCAGGAGACACCTCAGCTGAAGAGGTCCAGGAGAAGAAGCCCCAGCCCAGCACGTGCCTGGGTGATGGCCACAGAGCCCAGCCTGGCATCTGGAGCTGCCAGGATGGAAATCATCACATCCTTCCAGTCCCTTCCTCTATTTTATAAATACCATTTGGTATTTTCTTTCCCCTTTTGCAAGTCAGAACCAAACTGCCTTCTCTTACCACTAAATCACCTACTTCTTTATTCAGGTCTGTGCCAAAACTCCTCCCCCAGCCCAGGGTGCCTCCCTCCAAGGACAGTTCTTGCTGGAGAAAGGGGTCTCCTCTTCGAAAGCAAAAGTTGCTTCTCTGCTTATGTTGGAGCTGTGTGGTTTAACCTGCCCTGCTACAAACTGGATGGTGTCCCCGGCCTCTTGTGCCAGGGCTTCAATTCTGCACCAGGAAGGAGGAGCCTGGTTAAAAAAGGCATGTCTAAATGAAATGATATAAAAATTAACTCCAGATATTTAAGCCTTTTTGCTCCAAGGACAAATCTGGCTCGATCAGATCTACCTTAATTCTTATCAATCTCACTAATCTCATTGCTCGTGGAAATGAGCATAACACAGCACAATGGATGGCAAATATTTACTTTCAGGACAATATTGAGGCAAATCCCAACAAAAGCTCAATTCCATGAAAAAAGAAAATGGAACCAAATCCTCCTGAAGTGTTCCCATGCTGTGTTTAACATTACCATTTCCTGTGGGGAAAGAAAACCACCATCATTTTCTCTCCAGGATGCTGAAAATGCAGGTCCAAAGGCTACAATTAAGAATGTAGATAATCAGCATGTTTTTCCAGTGTCTCTGCTCTCCCACTAATGACGAAAATGTTGGCCAGAATTTTGCACAAATGTTTTCCTGCAGTGTTTACAGTCCTGGCCAGTGAGTGCAAACTGGAAATGGGCTGGAAACTGTTAAAGGAGACGTGGTTGTTCCAGCAGGGACTAGTGGCTCTCAGTTAATCTGACATGGAAAATAGACCCAGCCTTAGTCACCAGCTGAAATGACACAGAACACAGAGGAAGAATGCCTGCTTAAAGTTGTCTCATATTTAAGAGGGGTTTGTGTTGGCCAAAAGTTTGATTTCCCTAAGAGTTGATTTAAAATGTGATGTCTCTCCTCCCTGCCAGCCTGTCCCGTTCTGCAAAATTGGGACATTATGGATATCTGAGCTATTTTCTGGTGGTTTCGATGCTGCTCTTGGATCCCAGTGGCACAAAGGGTGGTTAGAGCAGGAGGTGGGCATTGGAACACCTTCTGAGAGCAGGAATCAGTGGGGGCTTTGTCTGCAAGGAGAGCTCACCAGCAGATGTACTGATGGCCATGCTTGGTTCATTAGTCTGGCCACAGTTGCTCTTTCCACCAGGAACTGGCACAGCAATTTTGAGGGACTGGAGGCAAGGGTGATGTTCAGGAGCAATGGTTGAATTATTTGAATCTGGCGAATTTGCTTTAAACTTGCTTGTCTGGGAAAGCACAGGAGACTTTTCCAGTGGAAGCTTTCAAGGTTTGCTGCAGTGAAATGGACTACTCTGAGAAATCTGGTCCTGGAGCTTCCCTGAGGGGGAGATCATCCCTCACACAGTGCCATTCATGCCCCACTCGTCCCTGGTTCAGGCCTCCAAAGTCAGTTTGCAGTGGGACTGGCCTTCCACTGGCACAGCCCCTCAGCTGCAGGAGCCTTGGGCAGGCTGCGTTTGGTGTGTGTAGGTGTGACACAGAGCTGGGGGTGGGGGTGAGAGTGTTGGGACCCCTCTCACACCTGTGGAGCCTCTTCCCTTTCCCCAGGTGCGCCCACTTTTCTACCTGAGCCTCTCAGACCTGTTTTTGGGGATGTGCTGGCTGGCTGGGGCTCTGCTCTACAGCTCCCCCACCTCCCAGCAGGACCTCATCTGCTACAACCTGCAGGCAACGGGGCAGGTGAGTACCTGTGGCACCACATTCCTGCTGGAACAGGGATTTGCTGTAATTAACCCTTCTGGTGTTCCATGTGGTTTTATACACAGGCTTTGGCAGGGATTCCCCCCGTGGATTTGACTTACTGATCTCTTGACCCTGTGTGGAAAAGGGAGATGCCAGTGCTTGGGGTTGGGGTCCTCTGGTGTGGGAGAGGCCCTGAGGAAGGCAAAGAGAAGGTGGGGGTTGTGGTTGCCTGTGCAAAGTGAGTGGATGGGGTTTGATGTCCTTCTGCTGGATCTGTGCCTGTGGGGATCTCAGGGCCTCTCACAGCAGCTTTTGTTACTCCTCTTGGTGCTCCCTCCAGCCTGGGCAGGAACAGGCACACTCTGGGACTCACCTGAGCTCAGGTTCACAGCATGACTCACACAAACACCCCTGCTCCTGGTTGCTCTTCCCAAAGATGCTGTGGGGCTGCTCTGTCAGCACAAGCTCAGCCCCAGTGATTCAGCTGCTTCCCAGCTGATTCCCTGTGCTGGAGACTGACTGGAGTGGAGCCAGAGAACACCATCATCCTCCAGTTTGCTGTTGTCTCACCCAATTCCCTTCCCAGCATCAAGCACTGCTCCAGAAAAGCCCTGCAGGGTCTGGCCAAGCCCGGGCCAGGGCGGTGGCTCCCAAGTGATGATCCCTGGGATCAAGTTTCCTTTTGAAGGACAGGGCTGGGAAGAGCAGGGGGCTTCGGGGAGCCTTGCTGTGTGTTGTGTGGGCTCAGGAAGCTCCCTGGGAGCGTGGTGGCCCCCACAAATGGGACCTGAGTATCCTCACTGAGCAGCAGAATCTGAAGCCAAAGGATCTCCACGTGCCTTGGAGAGGGCAGGGAGGAAGGCACGGTGTGGATTGGAATTGTCCCTGCTGTTGTGTGTCTGGGGAGAGGTTCCTGCAGCCCAGGGATGTTCCAGCAGCTGGTTGGGTGGGTACAAGTGTGTTGCTGAGGCTGTTGAGAGCAGCTGTCCCACTCCAGGCTCATCCCTGGTCTCTCCAGCTCTGCTGTGGAGGCTCTGCAATATGTTCACGTTGAGAGATCAAACAGTGGGATGTGGATAACTTGGCCTTTTGGGAATGTTGCAGAACAACATCAGAGATGTTTTCAAGGGGCTGGTACAGGGGAAAATGAGGGCAGCTTGGGACAGGGCTCCAGAGGCAGAAGGTGGAAGGAGCATGTGGGGCTCAGGGTGTTCCTGTTTTGCCCACCTGAGGGGCAGCTCTTGGTGCTGGTGTGATCTTTTCATGGCCTGGAGAAGGCAGGTTGAACAGCTGGAGGGAAAATAGGTTGGATATAGACAACATGCCATCATTCCTCAGCTCCCGTGCACTTCTGGCTCTTTTCTGCCCTCCCTGTTCCAGCCTGTGGCTGGACACCAGCAAGGGGGCAAGGTGGGAGCTTTGTTCTCGTGCTGGGTGGGCAGGGCTGGCCTTGGGGACAGGACAGGGGACAGTCAGGGTGCTGTGGTGGGGTGTGCAGTGCCACCTGTCCCATGTGCCACCACCAGTGCCACCCTGGCACGTGCCCAGGTGGCGGAGCCGGGTTTTGCCTGCCAAGAGCTGACCCTGCTGTTTGCTCTGGGAGAAATGAAAACAAATGGGGCACTTGCCATGCCAACCTGTCCACACGGGGCACTTGACTGTGCAGGACACCCCACCCCACCCTGGCGTGGTGGGAACACCTCGGGGGGAGGTTTCACAGCAGCTGCTGTGGAGCAGAACCCCATGGAACGAGCGAACAAACGTCTCCCCGTGTCCCTGAGTGTCTCAGACACACACTTGGCTTCTCTGCACACCAACACCTGCAAAACATCAGGTGGCAAAGGCTGAGGATGGGCAGGGGGGGCTCAGCAGGGTGTTTGCAGCTTGGAGAGAGGGGCAGGGACAACATTTTGCCTTATTCAGGCAGTTTGCCCTCACTTTCTCCCCACGGGCTGGTGCTGCAGTGGATGGAGCTCCCCAGCAGCCCTAAAGGAGGAAATTGCTTTCTTCCTTGGGTTTTCCCTGTTTCAGCCCCACAGCCTCGATGGATATTAATGTAAATACTGCTCCCTTTGCTGTCCCTTGACTTTGTTGTCTCCTCCTCCCTGCCTGGTTACAATAATAAAGTGCAGAATAGAGATTGTGGTTATAATTGCACAAGTCCCCCCAGTTCTTCCAGTTCAGTTCCAGTGGCCTAAAAATGTCCTGGCAGGCTCTGCTCACGCTGGGAAACACAATGGGAGCAGCACCAGTGGGATAATGAGGGGCTCTGGTGCCTCTGCTTTATCTCCTCATGGGAAGTGGTGCAGGACTGTCCCTGGCCCAGAGCTGGGGCTCAGGAGAGCAGAATTCTCTTCACTTTCTGCTGGCACCTCCCCAGGTGGGGTTTGGTTCCCTCTTCCAAAGCAGAAGGCAGTGCTGACATTTCCTCAAGGGCAAGAGAATGATCCTTGTGGACTGTTTTCATGGCCTTCCCTGCAAGTAATTGCAAAAGGGCAGCAAACTCTCATTAGAGCTTGTTTAATGAGCTGGAAAGTCACTGCAATGTTCCTGCTGCAATGTCACAGCCCCTTGGACTCGGCCTCTTGAGCCAGCCAAGAGTGTTTGCAACCTCAGAGCAGGTTTATTTAGTGCCTCCTTTCCCAGCCATGGGTGACACCGGGGCGGCAGACCTTGTGCTCCTTGGCTTTTTGGCACATGACAGCAAATCCCCGGAGAAGAACTGCCCTGCCCAGCCCTTCCTCTTTGCCTCTGCCAGCCAAGAGTGTGTTTCCTGTAGCAACCAGCACGTGTGTGTGCATGCTCTGCTCAGGCAGCCTGGAGCAAACGTGGACTTGGAAATAAACGGTATAAAGATTTGGGAGGTTTTACAGGAAATTTGAGATATTTGGTCTCAGTGTGCTCTATCTCTTCTGTCCTCTTTTTTCCCATGGAGAGAGAAGGCATTTTGGGATGTTAACCCAGGCAGATATTCTCTGCCCCCACTTTCCTCTTTAAATATCCCATTGTTGTGTGTTTCCGTGAATTCTCTGTGCAGTGAGCTCGTTGTGCAACAAGCGAATCTAAATGTCACATCTGGGCTGTAACACAGAGAGGCTCCGTGTGCCTTTCAACATGCTGCTGCCAAGATGTGGGCCAAAAAAATGAGCCAAATCCCCGAGATTTGAGTTTCCAAGACAGCCCTGCTGCTACTGGTTCCCCTGTGTGAGGCCAAAGTGAAGCTGCCTGTGTGTGGTTTGAAGTGGGAGCTTCTCCCCAGGCTGGGTGTGAGCAGAGGGGGTGAGGGATCCTCACCTCGGGCAGGTGTTCCCTCCTGCCTCTGCTCCTTTGGGCTCATCAGGGAGGAGCTAAAGGTGCTACAGCAGCTGTTGTTGTGGGACTGAAACTCTGCCTGTGCTTCCCAGGTGTTCTACGTGGCCTCTTTTCTCTACACTGTCAACTACACGTGGCACCTGTACGTGGACCTGAAGGTGAAGTACAACCAGCACCTCCTCAGGGTGCCCCCCCAGGTGAGTGGGACTGCTGTGGAACCACTGTTGGGTCCCAGCTCTGGCTGTGGGGTGGGCTGGGGGCTGCACACAGAGCACAAGGACCCTGAAGGTCACCGAGGTCAGCAGAGTCACTGCAGGTCTGAGGGAGCACCTCAGGCTGGCCTTTGGGAGGCAGCTGGGGCACCAGGGCTTGGCAGCAGCTGAAAGGTTGGTGCTGTCACTGCCTTCTCCAGGGCACAGCAGAGGGTGCCTGGACAGCCTGGACTGAGACCTGACCATCCCTGTCCCCCTCAGGTGTCACACAGCACTCAGAGCCTCAGGGAGAGTTTGAGATAGAAGGAGTGAATGGTGATAACAGGACGTGCTGGCTCGGTGAGCAGTGGCCAGTGCCCACTTCCCCATCACTGCCCCTTCCCAAAGCCCTTTGGGACACCAGAGTGACGGCTGGGGACTGAGGAACAAGGAGCCAGCACTCAGGAGACCCTCCCCGCCCTGCAGGCTGAGCAAACACTTCACAGCCCTCATGACCAAAATGCTCCTTGCCCTTTTTTGCCCACTCACTCCCTGCCAGGAGGGGGGCACCCTGACTGCTGTGTGCTCCCTGTGTGTTCCTGCAAGGTGCCACATTCCCAAGGCAGCTCTTCCCAGCAAACCCATCAGTCCCACTGCCTCTGAGGGGTTTTTCCTCCCCAGACATTCGCTGTGCAAGCTTTGTCTCCCAGATATTCCATCTGTCACTTTGGGCACAGCAGGCTGGGCAGAGCACTCTGCATTGAAAGGGATTTAATCCGTAGGGTTTGGATCCACTTGGAGGCCTGGATTCCTTCTTGCTGGGCTCCCTCCCCCTCTGAACACCTGCCAGAGTTCCCCACCCTCCAGTGTCCCACGGTGGATTGAAGCTGCTGGGTGGGTCCCACTGCCAAAGCACATTTCCTGGTGAGCAGGTACCAGGACACTCCAAAGTGCCCAAGTTTCTTCAGCAGAACATGAAGTTTCTGAGGAACAGGGCCAAGTGAAGTAAATAAACTGTACAAAAGATATACCAGACCCCCAGAGAGCTCATCAAGTGTCTGTTCCTTGCCCAGGTCCAGGTCCCCTCCTCTGATCCTCCCCTGAAGCAGAACAGGACAGTCAGCCAGGGTTGAATCTGCTCCAAATCAGCACAGGCTGAACTTGGCTGTGTTGACTCAGTGCAAAGTAGAACCAAACATTTGTCCTGGGCATGAATCAGGGTTTGAAGGACCCTCAGCTGCTCAAGTGCTCCCTGGAGCTGGTTCCTGTGGGCCAGGGGCTGCACAGGAGGGAGGATTTCACTGAACTCTTTGGGTTTTGCAGGTTGTGGATTATGCGAGTTGTGTTGGCCGAGTAGCAACGATCTCGTCCAGGTAAGGTTTGATTCTCCTGCAGGGTGTGGGTTTGGGAAGGTTTGATTCTCCTGGAGGGTGTGATTTTGGTAAGATTTCATTCTCCCTGGCAGGATATTGTGGGTTTGGAAATAATTAATTTCTCCCTGGCAGGATGAGGTGGGTTTGACAAAAAGCAATGTGTTGGTCTCTGCTCCCTACTTCTTTTGAAGCTGTTTTACTGAAACCTGTAAAGCTCCTCATGAACAGCAGACTGATCTCAGGAACACAGACTAAGAGGTGGCTTTTTTTCAACCAAGTTAATTATAACTTTATTAACCAGCTATGGTTTTCCACACGGTGCTCCCCATACCAACGATCCGCCCTCCCCAACGAAAACACCAACGTTGGTAAAACTCATAAAAACACTTTTCCAGAGCAATGCCAACCATGCCAACATTTCACCCCTCTGCAGTGACAGACGGAGCAGCAGGTGGTGCATGCTGGGGGTGGGGGAGCAGTGCCACAACCCGTGACCGTGCTGCTGTCCTGTCTCCCCCAGCCTCATCCCCTTCCTCCTCATGGTGCCGGTCTTCTGCCTGGGCAACAGCAGCGGCTGCTACCAGAACTTCAGCCAGAAGCACGGGTGAGCTGCAGCCTCCCCTGGCACAGCCCCAGGGCTGCTGGGGCAGGGCAGGAGCTCAGCCTGTGCCCCTTTGTCCCTCAGGTGCCTCCTGATGCACCCGGAGGGGGCCGTGGGTGCCAGGGAGCCGCAGAGCCCGGGCGGCCCCGTGTGCCGCGCCGTGAGCATCTACGGCATCGGCGTCTTCCTCAGCTCCTTCCTCGCCAGCTTCGTGGCCATCCTGGTAAGGGACAGGGCTCATCTGTGTGGCTCTGCTTGCATGGCACCAGAGGCCAGGCTGGCATGGACTCTTGGAGTGGTTTGGGTTGGGAAAGACCTCAAACCCACCCAGTGCCACCCCCTGCCCTGGGCAGGGACACCTTCCACCAGCTCAGGTGGCTCCAGCCTGGCCTGGGACACCTCCAGGGATGGGGCAGCCACAGATCCCCTGGGCACCCTGTGCCAGGGCCTGCCCGCCCTCACAGGGAGGAATTCCTTCCCAATATCCCATCTAACCCTGCCCTCTGGCAAAATCATGGAATCGTGGACTGGTTTGTGTTGTAAAGGACATTAAAAACAATCCAGTGCCACCCCCTGCCATGGGCAGGGACACCTTCCCCCAGCCCAGGGACACCTTCCCCCAGCCCAGGGACACCTTCCCCCAGCCCAGGTTGCTCCAAGCCCCATCCAACCTGGCCTGGGACACTCCCAGGGATGGGGCAGCCACAGCTCCTCTGCCCAACCTGTGCCAGGGTGGAAGGGCCTCCCCGCCCTTTATTCCCAATATCCCACCTCAACCTACTCTCAGTTTGGAGCCTTTCCCTCTTGTCCTGCTCTTGTAAATATGGCAGAGGAATAACTGTGTGGTGCTGCTTCCCTTTGGGGAGGGGTGTGGGGGAGAGAAAATGTCACTGTGCCACCACAGAGTTCCACCTGGAGTCCTGTGTTGGGCCAGCCCATCCCACAGAGGATTGAGCAGCAGGGAAGGCTCAGAGCTTGGCAGCAGTTCCCCTCCTGCATGGTCAGCAAGGGGGGATTCATGGTTGGACTTGATGGCATTGGGGATCTTTTCCAGCCTAAATGATTTCATGATTCTAAGAGCCCAAATCAATCCAGAGTCTTCAGCAAAGCAACATCTCCCCCAGGATTTCACTGCTGGGTGGACTGAGGTGGGACCCTGGATGGCCCCAGCAGCTCCCAGCCCAGACACTGCCAGCCTGTTGCTTTCCAGGTGATCCTCAGCCAGGCCCGAGGTCTGTACAAGAGGTTTGTGACCTCCACGGGCTTCCTGGGGGACCAGCAGTGGGCCATGATCAGGATGGTGGAGCAGAGGGTGGTCTTTTACCCCGTGGTGTTCTTCTGCTGCTGGGCCCCAGGTGAGCAGAGTGCTGAGCTGCTCCCAGGCTGCTCCAGGGGGGCACAGCAACACCCTCCTGCCCTGCCTTGCCCTGCCTTGCCTTGCCTTGCCTTTCCCTTCCACAGCCGTCCTCCTTGGGATGCTGAAGTTGGCTGTTTCAACCTCCAGCAAGATCTACATGGCCCTGCTGATCCTGCAGGTGAGTCTGGTGTGGGTGGAGCTGTGTGTGAGCCCCAGCCTGCTCTGGGTGCCCCACGTCCCTGTAGGGTCACTCATGTTGTTCCCAGCCCCAGTGACCCCAACTGAGCACCCTGCTGGTCCTGCGGGTCATATTTGGACCTGGTGATCTTAAAGGTTTTGTCCAAGCTCAGCAATTCTGTGATCAGGGAAATTGGAGCCAAGAGGGTTGGAAAGGATCCCCAGGAACCAGCTTGGCTTTTCTCTCTGTCTGTATTTTTTTTGTATTCCTAAATCTCCAAAAATGATTCCTTCACAACACTGCTCCAGCTCCTTTCCATGCCTCAGGCAGAATTCAGTCATTTTATTCAATTATATAATTACTAAAATATTTAATAGATATTAGAATACATTTCTAGAAAACACTTCTGGTTTAATATATAATTAAATATTTATTAACTATTTACTTAAAATAAAAAATCACAAGATTGCTCCATCCCCCGGGGGTGCAGATGGACAAAACCACGCTGGAGGTGGGAGGATTTCCAAGCTGGCAGAGAGCAGGGATGGATTCCAGGAGCCCTGATCCCCCTGTGCTCTCCCCCAGCAGCATTCCCAGGGTTCCTGAGCTCCCAGGAGCCCTGATCCCCCTGTGCTCTCCCCCAGGCTCTCACAGCAGCATCCCAGGGGCTCCTGAACTGCCTGGTGTACGGCTGGACCCAGCACGTGTTCCTGTCCCTGAAACGCGGCTCCCGGCGGGACGTGGACACCCAGACCCCGCTCCTGCGCTCCCAGAAGAAGTTCTACTGCAGCACAAACGCCACCAGCGCCGCGGACACCGAGGGCTCCACCTCCACCCTGCTCTGAAGCGCCCTGCCCACCCCTCCGGGGATTTTGGGATGCCATCCCGGGGCTGTCGCTCCGAACTGTGCGAGGAGCCCGGGCGGAGCCGCCAGAGACGCTCAGCGGAGAGAGAGTTATTTATTGGACAGGTCGGATGGGCTCCAAATGGATCCTTTCCCCGCGGTAAATGCTTAGTCCAGACTTTCTCCCTCTGGAAAACCCCTAGAAATGCAGCAGATGGTGTGGAACAGCTCAGAGGTCTCGGGCAGCTCCAGCAGAAGATGTTACTCCTCCCAGGAGTTGTTTTATTTCTCTGAGTATTGGCCATTACAAATTAAGAGGAAAGCAAAGTGAATATTTTTCATGCCTGAGTTCCCTGTAACCCTGAGATCATGCACCACTCTCAGAGCAGGGAATGAAGAACTGCAAAGCAGGATAAAAGAATCAGTGCTCACTTCCAGGCCTGGAATTTCTGCACATTTCCCTGACAATCCTCAGGGCACTCACGGCCTTCCAGCCCTGGAGCACCTCAGGAACCAGGTGAGCAGGAGTTCTTCTGAGCCCCTCTCTGCAATTCCAGATGTTCAAATGAACTATTTACTGAGGTCCCATCATTCCAGAGAAAATAAACTGAATCTTAAACTGGGTTGAAAACAATGCCTTAAATTTATACCCTTTTTTTTTTTTCTCTAACAGCTTCACTTTTTGGGGCCAAGCCAAGTTGTTTTTTTTTACATAGCAGGTTCTACAAGAAGAGGAAACACTCCAGTTTTGTGTAATGAACTTACACAACTGTGTAAACTGTGTGTCAGTCCCACACCACCCCTGCTGCTTTGGGCAGGGGCTGATTTTCTCTCACAGGGTCGGGATGAGTGAAACAATCCAATGTTACTGTTCTCCAGGAGAATAACCAGCTCCAGCTCCAGCCCTGTTTGCATCCAGGTGAGGTTTAACCGAGCCCAGCAAAGTCCCCACAGGGCACCTTGAACTCTCAGCAGGTTTTGAGGCACCTTCTTCCACCTGATCCTTTAAATCTTTCTCAGGAGCCTGTTCTGGAGGCACCAAGTTCAGCCTTGCTGTCCCTTGGGAGTCACAGGGACACACAGGAAAGGTTTCATTCCAAAGCCTTTCTGCCTGAGGCCAATTGTGGAATTTCCCCCCGGGGTGCTGATGATCCAGGACGCTTCCTCCTGGCTGCTGCTCCTGGCCTTGGGATCAGGTTTCCTTGGCCTGCCAGTCTCAGGGGCTCCGTGGGGAGGGCAGGAGCCCATCCCTGGCACAGGAGCCCATCCCTGGCACAGGAGCCCATCCCTGGCACAGGACCCTGTCCCTGGCAGGAGGAAGCAGCACATTAACCCCCCCCCACCCTCCTCCCTGGGCTGACCCCGTTTGGGGACAGCAGGACCAGCAGTGCAATTTGTTTAAAAGGGGATTAAGGCTTTGGAAGTGGGAAGGGAGGGAAGATTACCCTGGAAACAATGCCAGGATTGCTCATGGACCTGCAGCTGGGGCAGGCAGTGGTTTTGGGGAGTCTTCTTTCTGGACAGGGAGAGACATTCCTTGGACATCCTCCCAGGAGCAGGTCAGAGCCCTTCTGTGCTCCTCCTGGAGCAGTTCCAGGACTCCCAGGAAATTGTTCTCTCCCTCCCTTCCCCACTCTGGATGCTCCAAGAGTCACTCACCATCCAACCCACCAGGCAGGGGCTTCTTCCCAGAGGCAGGAAGGGCACGAGTGGCCCGGTGAGGTCACTGTTTTGTGCCCAGGGGAGAGCTTGGAGGAGCCTTCCAAGCTCCCTGGAAAAGCACAGGACACGGGCCAGTCCATTCCTCATGGACCAGTGTCCCCCAGTCCTGCCCCAGCTCCCAGCAGGGCTCCCACTGCACCCCTCCAGCAAAGCATTGCCCATCATCCCAAAGTGGTTCCCAGTTCCAAAGACACTCCCAGGGGAATGACTTGTCACCTCTCCCCGACTGCCCAGTCCTGGCCACACCACCAAACCTGGGGGTTAACTGGGAGCACTGGGCAGCTGCTGCTGCCCTCTAATGGAAAGCTGGGCTGGAAAAGGCCACTTGGGGGTTTGGTGCCAGGCAGAGCACAGGGATTCCCAAGGATTTATCCAGCCCAGCCTGTCAGGCATCTTCTCATCTCAGGACAAAGCCAAGTGCTTATTCCCACTGGGCAGGGAGGTGGGATGGGGGACCAAAGGTGGCAGGAGGATAATGGGATCATTAGGGTGGAAAAGCCCCCTAAGCCTGAGCCCAACCATTGCCCCAGCACTGCCATATTCACCCCCAACCCACATCCTCAAGTGCTGGGATTCATTCCAGACACTTCCAGGGAGAAGCAGGAGGATACTGGGATCATGGAATCACCAAGGCTGGAAAGCCCTCTAAGATCATCCAGCCCAAGGAATAACCCACCACGTTCACCCCCCAGCCACGTCCCCAGGTGCTGCACCCACACAAATCCCAGACACTCCCAGGGAGAAGGGGGATGGCACAATCCTGGAATCACTAAGGCTGGAAAGCCCTCTGAGACCATCCAGCCCAACCATTAACCCACCACCGTGTTCACCCCCAACCCACGTCCCCAAGTGCCACCTCCACGCACCTGGACACTTCCAGGAGAACTGGGGTGGCAGGAGAATCCCAGGGCTCTTCCCTCCTCCCTCCTGCCCTGCAGGGCTTGGGGAACCAAACAAAAGCAGCCAGGAACTTTTGAGTTTAGTAAAATCATTTATATACAGCAAAGGAGGGTATTTACAGTGTAATACTGATCCCAAAGAACTTCCAGGGAACACAGGAGAGAAGTGAGGACATCTCAACACTCAGGAGGCCAATGTGGCATGTGGGGACACACTGGGGCTTCCACAACTGAAACCAGGAGGAATGACAGCAAAACTTTGACATTTCCAACCAAAATCCCTCTCACCCAGTCAGGTTCTTCTCATTTTTAATCTGATATGAAGGCTTAAAGTAATCAACCACAGGGGAAGTCAGAGACACAGCAAATTCTCAAGAGGTCAGATGATTTCAGAGATTTTTCTTCACTTAAATAAAACTCTAAAGCAAAAAATAAAGTCTACAGAGCCTTCTCACATCTTTTTAGTGTTTGCACAAAGAAAGGCTTCTTTGATCCACACAACCCTTCCACCTCTAGGGATTCACAATATTCACAGTCTGCCACAAAGGATCAGTACATTTATTACCCAGCAAAACCTAATCAATCAAGACAAGGTGTCCTGCATTTGTGCCAATGAAAAATCAACTAAACACAGGGAGGAGAAAATCAAATGCTACTTCAAGTATGAAATTAATTCATTAAATTGTATTTAACTTTGAAATGTAAAACTTAACTTTTCAGAGTCAAAAGAAATCAATTTTCTCATAGAAATAAAACCATCTGACCTTGAATCTTCACACTGTGGTTCCTTAACCCGTCCCTCCTCCCTCTGCTTCACAACAGGCCTTTCTTATTTATCCCAGACAAGAAAATTTAGAGTAAATCCATAACAAGCAGCTCCTTCTGCCAAAAGCTCCAATCTGATCCATCCTCCTCCCAAAAAACAGCCTGAGTGTTTTCCTCCTCGGAGGGCAGAGCCACAAAGTGCCTGTGGAGGGAACGTTTTGCCCTCCTGCTCAAACACAGGTGATTCCCCTGCTTCTACCTCTATTTGCCACACCTAAAAGTTTCAATTTCCCAGGAAAAAAAACCCAAACAAACATGGATTTCAAGTTACAAATGAAACAATCTCTTACATTCCAAGACTGGTGTGGATGCTGACATGACCCAGAATTAGAGCAAGGACAGAAATGAACACCGAATGGACACGACAAGGCTTTAAAGTCGCTGACATAACCAAGAAATGACCAATATTGTTGTTTCTTGCCAATCCCCTCCAGCTTTGAGGGACAGGTCAGGGCACCAACACCCCAGGCAGTGTCAGGCCCAGCTCTGCCCCACACCAACACTCCCTGAGCCAAAGTTAAAGAGGGATGTTCTCCCTCTGCAATCAATCAGGCTCTGGAAAACTCAGCCAGGATTAAAGGAAAGCTGACGAGGTGCTGAGAGAGGACAGGACACGAAGAGTCTCCTTCAGGGAGAAAAACTCAATCAGCCTTTACAAAACTGTGTAGAAAGAGTCAGACACTGCTTTGCCATCAGTTCAAGGAACTGGTGTAGAAAAGAGACCACGAAGAACTGCCCTAGGAGGGAGTTTGGGGGGTTCATGGCTCAGGTTGGGGGATGTAAACCCAAAAGTGAAGGGCTCTGAAATACAATGTTCAAAGTCGTGACTTGTAGCCCTGAATTGGCACTTCAGCAGAGACCAAACTCAGTGTCTGCACAGGTTTGGGACCAAAATATCTCTATAAAAAGCCTCCACCCAGTCCCAAAAGAAAGAAAAGCAGCCAAAGGTAGAAAACTAGAAATATGTACAGATTCTGTCCAGTTTGCTTCATTAAGGTTTAAAAAAGCAGCTTTTGGAGCCAATGGTGCAGCCTGGAACCTGCCCTGGGAGGCAGCACAAGGACAGGGGGAAGGAGCAGCCCTGGAGTTGTGGCTCCCCCAAAAAGGAGCTCGAAGGCATCAGAGAAGTGGGAATTTGGGCTCTGGGGGGGACACAGGACATGGATCCTCAGGGGTTCCCACAGGGAGGACCCCTCCAAGGGGGAGTCTGAAACCAAGTGTTGGACCTCCCAGGGAAGAAGGAATGGGAATACAGGGCTGGATGAAACAACTGGGGCTGGAGGAAACACCCCACGGTGGGTTCTGTCCAGGGAAGATCCCACATGGAAACAGAAACAACCTGCAGCAGGAACTCAAACATCCTCCTGTTCTGCTCTTGGACAAGGGGAGAAAAAGAAGAGCCTCATGCTGAATTCAGCCTTAAAACAGGTCTGAGGAAGATGAGGAGGGAGAAAAGAGAGAGGGGTGAGCCTTGAAGAAGGTCTGAGGAGAGCCAGAAAGAGGAGAGTCACTGCTCAGAACTGGAAAGCCCAGCAAGCACAAGGGCCCAGGTGCCCTGGGCAAGGCCAAGGGGCTCTCAGGGCACTGCACCTCACTGGGTGTCACCTCAGGGAGTTGCCTCCACCCAAAGCCTCAGGATTCAGGTGCCAGGAGCAGCTGTGACCTCGTGGGGCACCAGCACTGGCTTCAAGTACTCACTGAGCAGAGGTTCAAGTGTGGCTCCTGTTCTCACAGTCACTGCAGTGCTGGGTGGGGCAGATGAAGCAGCTCCTGAAATTGGTTATTAGGAAAAAGAATGGTCTTTAACAATCTAATCCAGCCCTTTGGGGGCCCTCCTGATTAACAGTACAGAAGTGATCAGAGAGACCTCAAGGAACTGAGTCTTAAAAAAATATTACAGTACCAATGATTTCTTCTTTTCTTTTTTGTATCTACAACTATACAGCATTTTCAAGCAGTATGGAAATTTAATGAAATAATTATGATTTATTAATTTACATAAAAATACTTTTTACAGTTAAAGAATAAATCTTAAGTGGTAAAAAAAATAAGATTAAGAAGCTCCAGCTATTGAGAGTCGTGGGAGTTTGTTTGCTCCTCGATGACTTGTTTGACAATCTCGGCCAGTTTTAGTCGATCCACTTTGTCTGTGAATCCTCTGCCTGGAAGGGAAAGAGGAGGGAATCAAAGGGGGCTGGAACCAGGAGGAGGAACATCCTGGCTGGGGCTGGAACCAGGAGGAGGAACATCCTGGCTGGGGCTGGAACCAGGAGGAGGAACATCCTGGTTGGGGTTGGAACCAGGAGGAGGAACATGCTGAGCTGAACTGGCTCCCACAGCCCCAGGGTGAGCCCAAAACACAGCACTGGAGGACCTGAACTCAATCCAACCCAGCAGAGCAGGAGGAGGGAAGAGGCACAACCAGTCCTGGGGGGCTTGGTGGCCCTGGGACTGCCCCCTCTGCCCCCTGAGCACCCCAGAGGGGACTGTCCTGCTCCAGGAGTGTCCCCACCCCAGCCACGCTGAGGGGCTGTGACAGGAGGAGGGCAGTGACCTCCAGCAGAGAGAGGCAATGAACAGCTGGGAGAAACCAGCTCAAAAGGTTCCTAAAGGGATCAGGAAATCAGAATGGTGGAATGGTTTGGGTTGGAAGGGACCTTTAAGCTCATCCTGTTCCAACCTCCTGGGGCAGGGACACCTTCCACCAGCCCAGGGGGCTCCAAGCCCCATCCAACCTGCCCTTGGACACTCCCAGGGATCCAGGGGCAGCCACAGCTTCTCTGCCCACCCTGTGCCAGGCCCTGCCCACCCTCCCAGGGAAGGCTTTCTTCTCCCAGTACCCCATCTAAGGCTGCCCTCTGGCAGTGGGAAGCCATTCCCTTCTCCATGGTGACCCACCCGTGCTGTCCCACCCCTGAACCCCAACCAAGGCACAACTTTCACCCCCCATTTTGAGAACACCTCTTCTGGCAGGAGGCCTGGAGCTGTGGGGACCCTAAAGCAGCCCCTCTGGCGTTACCCCCACCCCAGAAGGCCCCTGCTTGCCCCCCTGCCTGTGGCGGGAGGGGGCTGCTCACCGTTCCAGCTGAAGCTCTGCAGGGTGTCCCGCAGCAGTTTGCACTCCCGGTTGTACTTCCAGGCCTCCTGCATCACCTCGTTGAGCTTCTCATCCTCGTTCTCTCCTGTTTGGGGGGCACAGAGGGGCACCAGGAGGTTGGGCCCCACCCAGGGCTGTGCAGCTCTCCCCACACACCCCAGGTGTGCTCAGAGCAGCCACCCCAGAGTCGTGTCCCCAGCCCTGCCCACCCCGACCTCACCCATCCCCGGCCCGGGCAGTGCCCAGGGCAGCACTTTGGTGCCTCCTCTCCCTCCCCCCTTGGCACACTCTGAGCCAAAGCTGGTGCCCTGGCACGTTGAGGGATGTGAGGAGTGGCAACCTTTACCAGCCTGGGGCAGGATGCACTGGGCAATGACATCTCTCAGCTTCTCCAGGGCCACGTTGGAGTCGTCGCTGCCGTTCTCGGGGTCGTGGATATAAACCCCATCCTTGGGTTTGGTGCTGGGGAGCAACAGGAGGAGACAACCAGAGGTTGGACACAGCTCAAGGTCGTTCCAGTGCACCAGTGTGCACCAGTAAAGCACAGCCCTCCAGCCTCTGGGGGACTGGGAGAGGCTCAGCAGTGACTGGAATTGTGGCCCCTCAGGAGGAGACCACTTGAGGTGCAAAGACAGGGGAATGTTCCCTGCGCTGAGTTTGGGTCACCCCAAAATGCAGCGACCCCTTTGCAGAGGAGCTTCAACAAAGACAACAACAACAACATCATCATCATCAACATCAACCACCACCACCCTCGGAGTCCTCAGGAAATCAGTGCCAGGAGCACCCAAACCCAGCCCTTGGGACCCCCTGCCCCCTCCTCACAGGGGGTGCTCTGCCCTAATCCAGCCCTGCCTGCCCCCCTGGCACCCCCCTCAGGGTGTGGCAGTGACTCCTACACCCCCAAAGCATGGCAGCAGCTCAGGCACAGCCCGGGGTGCCCCCTGGTCTGTGCCAGCCCCAGAGTACCCTCCCATCCTCTGAGTGTGCCCTCCCAGCCTGTGCCAACCCCATGGTGTGCCCTCCCAGCCCCTGAGTGCCCTCCCAGCCCCTGAGTGCCCTCCCAGCCCATGCCATCCCCAGGGTGTGCCCTCCCAGCCCATACCAGCCCCTGAATGTGCCCTCCCAGCCCCACAGTGTTCCCTCCCAGCCCACACCATCCCCTTGGTGTGCCCTCCCAGCCCGTGCCAGCCCCTGGGTGCCCTCCCAGCCCAGCCCGACCCACCCCAGCAGTTTCCTCTTGCGCAGGATGGGGTTGTTGACCGAGTGCAGGGGCTTCAGGCTCACTTTGAGGTCCTGGATCCTCATGTTGGCCAACTGCTCTGCGTGGGCCTGTTGGATCCCTGCAACCATGGCCTGCAAGGACACAGGGCTGCTCTGGGCATGCACAGGGTGGGGAGAGACCCCCCAAACTCCCCTTGGTCCTGAGCTCTGGGCAGGAGGTGAGGAGACCTGCAGGTCCTGGCAGGGGGGAGCAGCACCAGGACCATCCCTGCTGCTCCTGCTCCCCGTGTCTCCTTCGGAGGGGACACCTCCGTGGGCTGAGCTCCAAGGAAACGAGGGCTGTGCAGAGAAGGTGGCAGGGCTGGAAAACTGGGGAGAAGGGAGAAGATTCCTCCTTCCCTGCCCTGCTCCTGAGCACAAGAACTGCAGTCCTGGACCTTCCACTCCATGCCCACATCTCACAGTTGGTCTCCGTGTCCTTAGAGACCCTCCTGAACCAACCACTGCAGCCCCCCAAGTGCAACACTCCTGGCCCAGGACCTGCTGCTGCCACGAGTTCAGACCTTGTCCATCATCAGCTGGGCAGAGGGCAGGATGTTGTCCAGGGCCTCGGTGGAGTTGAGCCAGGGATGGTCCAACACCCCCTCGATGGTGAGCCTCTCCTCAGGTTTGACCTTCAGCAGCCTGGGAGAGGGAAAACGACCCATCAAAGGGGGGTTTGCTGGTCTACAGAGAGCACTGGGCAACCCTTGGGCACCACAGGCACCACCAAGGAAGGAGCAGCAACAGCTCCAAGTGGCCTCCAGGGCAGCCTGAGCTTGGCCCAGCTTCTCTGAGCCCAGCTGGGGCTTTATTTAATGTTGTCACAGCTCAGTCAGGAGTTCAGGGTCAAGGGAAGGTGCTGGAGGGCCATTTCAGGAACATCTGGGTGTTCTCAGGTTGGGAGTCACCTCCCAGATGAGCTGGAAATGATCCGGACCAACCCTCTTTGGAATGCCCTTCCTGAGCTCATCCCAAGAGGCCACACTCCTTCCAAGGGTTCTGGGCATGGAAACTTCACTGAACTAACTCTTCCCACCTGCACCTCCTCAGCTCTTCTGCCCCTACAAACCCCTCGAGTTATGGACACTCTGTCAGGCTCCAGCTCCTCCAAAGGAGAAGGAACTTCATTGCTGAGAACTCCACGAAATCCACGTTCCCAGAAAGAAACCCCGGGGAGAGGCTTTGCCAGGAACTCGTGTCCTCATGATGAGCTGCTCAAGAAGGGAGCCAAACCCCCTCTCAGGGGGCTGCCCAGGTGTCCCCAGAGCCAGGAGGCCTCCAGGAGGCTGCCACACTGCCCAGACAACACCTTGAGGCAGCTCCTGCCTGCAAACCTTGGTCACCGTGCCAAGGCAGTGGGAAGAACTTGGCCAGAGCACCAGCAGGTGCCCAGGGCAGCTCAGAACCCCCACCTGTGCCCCCCCAGCAAGTGCAGCTTTGCCACAAGACCCAGGCTCTCCTTTCCCAAGGTTTTCCCAGTCCTGACCTATTTCAAGCCCTCCAACCCCCAGAGCTGAGGTCAAGGAAGGAGCCCAACACCCTCGAGAGGCAGCAGCTTCCTGGATGCCAAATGGGAGCTCCAGAAAGTGTCCCTACCCCCAACAGATGGAGACTTAACCACAATTATGGGCATTCCAAATGTTCTCCTGCACCACAACCCCAGGTCCAGAATCCCTGGCTGGAAAACAGAAGCAGGAAAAGGAGTCCTTGACAACATCAGTGGGAGAAACAAGTGAACTGAGGCCACGTGACAACGTCCTGGGAGAGGAGTTTATGGGCACTGCAAGAGGCAATAAAACCTTTGGCTTTTGAAGCCTTTAAACCTTTGGTATAAAGCAAAGTTTCACTGCTGGTGAAAGGTTGTGGGTTCTCCTCCACTGCCTGAAGGTCCCAGCAAGATGAAGTCCTTGGAGACTTTCAGCATGTTTGAGGAGCCAGTGACACTTCAAAACCACCTTCCCCGACTGGTTTGGGTCTTGTTTGTGCTGCCTTTCTCCTTCCAGCCCCTCAAAGGCAGCAAGTCCCTCTCACCTGCCCAAAACCTGAGCCCCAGGCAGTGCCAGTCTTGGCTTTCCAACAGCCAACCCTCCCAGCTGAGAGGTGTGCAGGGCATGGGAAGCTTCCCTGAGCATTTGGAATGCAGCAGCAGTGCCAACCGTGCCCCTCAGAGCCTGGCAGAGCCCCCCCTGCTCTCCCTGCCCCCTCCACACTGCGCTCTGAGCATGGAATTAAGGGACAGACCCAGCAGGTCTGACTCAGCCACCTGATTCCAGCAGGAGTTCCAACACTGCTGGAGGAGCTGCAGGCCTGGAGAGCAGCTGGTGGGGCAGCCAGAGATGGGGGTGTGCTGTCCTGACCCCTCCAGTGAAGCTGCTGCCCCCAAGGACCAACTCCCAGTTCATTCCAGCAGCTCCAGAGACACCACAATGGAACAGGAGGGGAAAAAAGGAGGGCAGGAAAAACATCCCCCAGACTTTGTGCTGAACGTGGCAGGAAGTTTGGCAGCTGCAAGAGCTGCAGACAGGGTGGGAGAGCAATCCCTTGGGGTAACACACCTCCAAGGGATGTCTCCACCTCTGAGCAGAAGCAGGAGCACCACAACAGCTCCCTCAGGACTCACTTGCGCACGATGTCCTTGGCCATCTCCGAGATCTGGCTCCACTCCTCCTCGGGGAACTCAAAGCTTCCTGTCATGATCTTCTTCCTCATGTCCTTTGGGATGGTCCTGCTGTGGTGCTTGGAGTAGAAGGGGGGGTATCCACAGAGCATCACGTAGATGATGACCCCCAGGGACCACAGGTCACAGCTCTGCAACAGGCAGGGAGGGCACAACTCCAGAAGAGCCTCCAGGACTCCCACCCAGCCCAGCCCCCTCCCCAGGACCACCCCCTGGGGACCCCCAGGGACGAGCAGGACACTGGTGCTGCCAAGCTGGGCAGCTCCCAGAACCCACAAGGAGGGTGGGGATTGTTTGGGAACAGCCAGGGAGTCACAGGATTCCTGAATCCCACAATTCCAGGCAATGAAGGGATACAGTCCTTTAGGGTGGGACACTGAAAAACCAAAGACCCTCAAACCATGGAGCTGCCAGAGACACCAAATGAGAGCTGCCTGTGCTGGAACACCCCCCCTGGAAGTCAGGGAGCTGGAGAAACCTGGAGCAGGGCTTGCTGGATGGGCCCCTCCTGCCTTCCCAGCCACCTGGTGTGACTAACTGGGGCTGGACTCGGTGGGCACTGAGAGGCAGCAGCACTTGGTGTGTCCCTTCCAAAGCAGAACTCCTGATCTCCTCCTCTGCCACCCCAGCTGAGTGAGAAGTGCCCCTTGAGGCTGGTCCCTCCTGCAGGGCAGCCCCAGGGACCACCACCCCCTGGAGAACAGCCCCTTCCCAAGGCTGGAAAGCCACCAGAGCCCTTTGCCTGCAGCTCCTGCTGTCCCTCAGAGGGAGACATTTGGGCTTTGTGGATGCACAAAGTGACTGCTGCAGGCAGGGAGGGACTTCAGGGTGAGGAACTTCATGGCCTGGGGGGCTAAACTGTGCCTAGAGGTTTCTACAGGGTGGAGGAGACACCTCAGAGACAGTTCCCACTCACCTTGTTGTAAGTGTAGGGTGTTGGAGAGGTGGGGATGATACCAGACTTCTCTTTCTGGTGTCTTCTTTGTGCCTCCAATACCTGTTGCCATCAGAGGGCAAAAATACCAAAGGAAAACACATCTCATTTATGGGCACAAAGACTCCTGGTGCTTTTCCACTCACTAAACTCATTCCAGCTACTGGTGGTTCTACCAAACCCAAAATGTCCTTCTTATAAGACACTGGAACTTTCTACAGTCAGCCAAAACATTTTCCTGCTTGGAATGGGATTAATCAGTTTTGCCTCAATTAAAGCAGCTGCTCCCAACTTCCAACACCTCCAGGCTTGGAGTTAGAACCTAAAGTGTGTTTGGAGGGCAAGCTGAGCTCCAAAGATGTCCCTTTTTGCCTCTGCCAGGCACAAATCACACCAAAATCACCCCCTGCTGATCAGACCTGTGGGTTTGGCTTTCCAGAAGCCCCAGGGGGCTCCAGCTGAGGAGGCACCTTCAGGCTCTGAGCCCTGAGTTGCTCTCCCCAGTGATCAAAGGCTCTGACATGCCCAGCACTGCAATTAAAATTCCATCTGCAGCTTCCCTTTCATTTTCTTCAGGCCTCCTCCCGAAGGACACGAGGCAGTGGGGAGGGCAGCCCTACAAAGGGCAGCCTGTCTGTAAGCACAGGTGGTGCCTTCATGCCAAGGTGCCCAGGTACCCCCTGCCCCCTTTGGGAGCCCCTTTTTGTGCCAGCAGACCCTTCTGATGCATTTCCTGGAGGAGCCTGAGCTGGAAGGAGGATGGGGAAGGAGGGGTTGCTCCAAAGCAGCTGCTCTGAAGACCAAGGGGCACAACGTGCCCACCCCACCCCTGCTGCCACCACCAGACCCCTCCAGCTCCAGAGGTGCCTGTGGCCACCCACCCAACACTGCTGTGCCCTGAGCTCCTGAGGAGGCCAGCAGAGGCTGTGGTCCTGGAGGAACAGGGAAGTGGGTTCCCCCTGGCAGAGCTGGGGGTCTCTTACCTGAGGTGCTACGTAATAGGGAGTGAACTGCGGTGTCATCAAGTCACCTTGGTCTACTTTGGCAAACCCAAAGTCACACAGCTTCACAGGAGCATCCTGAAACAAGGAGAAGGGGCTTCACCACCCACATCTCACCAGAGCAGCTTTCCTGCCCCCACTCCTGCCTTGCTCTCAGCTCACCTTTGCCACAGGCCCCTCTCGGTGGCATTGACACCCTCGTGTCCCACTGAGCCCAAAGGACACCAGCTGACCTTTCAAACAAGCAATTTTGCTTTCCTGGCTGCTCTGGGTTGGGGAATTTGAGATTGGAAGTTGGAAAGTTGAGGTTTGGAAAGCACTGAGGACATCGTAGGGGGTGGTCACTGCATATCCAGGGTGGTTCTGAGCAGGATAAAGACCCAAGGAAGCGTTTGGATGTCTCAAAGCCCCTCTGACCCATGTGAGAACATCCTGCTGTGGGGCAGCATCTTCTCCTCAGCAACTGGATCCTGGGCAGGGGTGGAGAACCAGACTGTGCCTCAAGGGCATCAGAGGAACCTGCTTCAGGGCCATCAGAGGATGTACAAGCACAAAGTCCCCAAAGGTGATGGCATTAATGGCATCTTAGAACTGCTCTGAAAACCACCACTGAGCAGAAGAAGTCCAAGAAGTCCAAGAGCTGCTCTTACCAGAGAGTTGTCCTTGAAGAGGAGATTCTCAGGCTTGAGGTCTCTGTGGGCAATGTTGAGGGAGTGGCAATGCTGCAAAGCCAAAGCTATCTGCAAGAGGGCACAGAGAGTCAGCCCCTGGCACACAGACCATGGCACACAAACCCTGGCACACAAACCCTGGCACAGGGGGACAGGAGCTCCAGAAAGGGCCCCTGCAGCACAGCTCAGTGCCAGCCACTGCCCCTGCTCCTGCCAGGCCCCACCACAGGGCACAGATGCCCCCCCAGGACTGTCTGTGAACCCTCCAAGCAGAGCAACAACCAAAGCCACGCCGGCCCGGGCACTGAATCGGGCACCGCTGACCCCCCCAGTGCCCCTCCCTGTGCTGTGCCAGCCCCCCAGGGCCATGCCCAGCCAGCCCCCCATGCTGTGCCAGCCCTCTGCCCCTCCCCAGCTCAAGGCCATGCCCTCTGCTGCCCACTTGCCTGCTTGGTCACTTGGCTGGCCTGCTTCTCGGTGAAGTGCCGGTGCTGGCTGATCCTGTGGAACAGCTCCCCCCCTTCCATCATCTCCATGACGATGAGGAGCCGAGCCCTGGGCACCAGGGTGGCACGTGGGCACGGGGAGGGCCACAGGGAGGGAAAGAAACAGGATTGCTAAGCTACCAAAGCACACCTGGGGACAGCCCACCACACAGGCATTCATCTCACCCACAGCTTGGAGCTGCTTTGCTCCCTGGAGTTCTCCCCTCCCTGGAGTTTTTCCCCCCTCCAAGTTCTGCTTCCTGGAGTTCTCCTCCCTCCAAGTTCTCCTCCCTCCAAGTTCAACCCCCTTCCAAGTTCAACCCCCTCCAGAAGGAGGTCTGGAGGATGAACAGGACAGCAAATGTGACATCTGGGAGCCCCTGGAAAAAGGACTTTGGGATTAAATCCTGGCCCAAAGGCCACCCCGGGGGCTGTGGGACCTTACCTGGGGCTGGACTCGTGAGGGAACTGCACACTGTTGGCAAACACCTCCAGCACGCGCACGATGTTGGGGTGGGTGGCACACATCATGTGCAGCCTCACCTGGGGGCAGGGAGGCTGTCAGTGCCAGGGCTGCTGCCCCCAGCCCTGCCCAGGGCACCGCCAGCACTGCCCTGGGCACCCCCAGCACTGCTAATTTAACCCCTTCACTTTTCTTTAACTCCTTTTTCCCACCCCCTTCCCTTTTCAACCCTCTTTCCCACCGCCCATTTCACTTTTCAACCCTCTTTCCCATCCCCCATTTCACTTTTCAACCCTTTTTCCCACCCCCCATTTCACTTTTCAACCCTTTTTCCCACCCCCCATTTCACTTTTCAACCCTTTTTCCCACCCCCCATTTCACTTTTCAACCCTTTTTCCCACCCCCCATTTCACTTTTCAACCCTTTTTCCCACCCCCCATTTCACTTTTCAACCCTTTTTCCCACCCCCCATTTCACTTTTCAACCCCTTTTTTCACCCCCCTTCACTTTTTTACCCCTTTTTAACCCTTTTTGCCCACCCATTCCCCCCCTGCCCAACCCTTGCTGAGCACAGCCTTGGGCAGCCCTGTCCCCAGGCAGGCAGGGCAAGGCAGGGCAAGGCAGGGCAAGGCAGGGCAAGGCAGGGCAGGGGCCCTACCTCATTCCTGGCCTTGGGCCTGTCCAGGAGGATCTTCAGTGCAAAGCGCTCCTGGGAGGACTTTTTCATGCAGACCCTGCAGGGAGAGCACTCAGTCGCCAAGAGCCCTCCAGCCACTCCTGCAGCATTCCACGTGGGAATTCCCACATCCACAGGACCCCCAGGCCTCCCACACTCACCCCCCCAAGCTCTGGGAAACACCTCCCAGGGCTCCTCAGAATTCCAGAGGGGCAGCTCAGCCTCCAGAGACCCTCGTGGGGGCAAAACGCCAGGGGCAGCTCCAGGGAGGAGGGGATTGGGATAAATCCCGAGTTTCCAGGAGGAAAAGCTTCCCCCTGGAGTTTATTCCAGTTGGTTTTATTCCCTGGCCCTATTCCAGCTGGGAAAAGAGCTCACATTGGTTGGGATGAAGCCCCAGGGAGGGGCAGAGACTGGGATGGGGATGGGGAATGGGGATATGGGGATGGGCAGAAATGCCAGGACAGGGAGACAAAGACCCTGTGGATCCCCCACCAGGGACAGGATTCCCAGCAGGAATTCCCACTCCCTGCAGGGACAGGCCCTGCTGGAAAGGGCTTTGTTTCCCAGGCAGCCCCCAGGTCGGGCTGGGCTCAGAGGTCCAGCTGGAATGGCCCTGGAATTCCCGCTCAGGGGGAGGAGGGAGGACTGGCACTGCAGGTGGCACTGCAGGTGGCACTGGAGGTGGCACAGAGGAGCTCCAGCAGGAACCACCCCCAGGTGGCTCCAGGCCCACGGTGGGACGTGGCCCAGGGGAGGGGTGCAGTGCCCCTGTGTCCCAAAAAACACCCCCCCTCCTTTAGCAGGACCCACGTGGGGCAGATGTTGGGGGGCACCAGGAGTCTTCCACTTGGAGCACCCACTTTTGCCAGGACACAATTCCAGGTGTTCCCTCACCTCACAGGCCCACTGATGCCAGCTCCCAACTTCTGGGTCCAGTTAATGTTGTACTCCTCTAAAATGGACGTTTCCTGCCCAAGGAGGAGAAGACAGCCCATAAATACAGAAGAAAATAAAATTACTGCAGTTCTCCCCCCCAAAAAAAAAACCCCAAACCCCAAGAGGAGCTCAGCAGAGTCAGGCTGTAAAGCTGCTGAGCAGGGAAGGGCCTGGGGAGGGGGGAAACCCCCCAAATCCCAAAGCTCAGGTGATGATCCCCTGTGTGCAGCCCCCCTGGGCAGTGGGGAGCCCACCCAGCACTGCAGGGAGTGGGATCTCGGCCCTTCAAGGTACGAAGTGGGACCACCAGGGCATCTCCTCCTGGTGCAAACCCCCCTCCCCCCAGCAATGATCCCCTCCCCCCAACAGCAGGGCCCACATCTCAGCACTGTTTCGGGGTCAGAGGGGACACCAAAGCCTTGGGGGCAGCACCCTTCAGGTGGTCAGGACACACCTGGGGGGCTCTCCTGCCCAGACACGGCCCAGGGCAGGAGGCAAGTCCTGCCTGGGGGGGTTTGGGGTCATTGAATTCGGATTGAAGGTCCCTGTGCTGGGGGTTTGGCCCTTTGTCACCCCCCAGGAGCATCCTGGCACAGCCAAGCTGTGGGACAGGCCAGGAGGAAGGGGCTGGGACAACGGCCAGAACTGGGGAAAGAAGGGGAAAGAATTCCCAAAGAGCCTGGAAAAGGAGGGAAGAGGCCACTGCTCGGAGAGCAACTTGGGTTTGATCTGATTTGCCTCCTCTGTTTGTGATTCAAAATATAGGGGGGAAAGAAAGAGGGGAAAGAAAGAAAAGGGAAGAAGGGAAGAAGGGAAGAAGGGAAGAAGGGAAGAAGGGAAGAAGGGAAGAAGGGAAGAAGGGAAGAAGGGAAGAAGGGAAGAAGGGAAGAAGGGAAGAAGGGAAGAAGGGAAGAAGGGAAGAAGGGAAGAAGGGAAGAAGGGAAGAAGGGAAGAAGGGAAGAAGGGAAGAAGGGAAGAAGGGAAGAAGGGAAGAAGGGAAGAAGGGAAGAAGGGAAGAAGGGAAGAAGGGAAGAAGGGAAGAAGGGAAGAAGGGAAGAAGGGAAAGGGTGAGTCCAGGCGAGAAAACTGCTCCCAGTTGAGGCTGAGGTGGGACTGGATGCTCTGGATTCCAGAAGGACCTGAAGGTGCTGGGAAAAGCCAATCCCCCACCTGGGACTGGTGGTCTCTGCTACAACAGCCCTGGAAGAACTCCAGGCTGGGCCAGACCTCCAACCATGGGGATTGAGGACAAGGCAAGGGAGGACAGGGGATGGTCAAGGCAAGACTTGGAGGGGCAGGTGAGAAAGGAGAAATTGGTTCTCAGCACAGTCTGGAGCATGGCCCAAATCAGAAATGACTGGGGAAGGGGCAAAAAGGTCACTGGAGGTTTTAGGAAGGAGGTGCTCAGGACTGGGAATCACGGGCCCTGGGGGAGGGCAGGACAAGGTGTGGCCACTCTCAGCTCCTGAAGGACCAGTTCCAGCAAAGCCACCCCTCCCCTGCCACCCAATGTGGCTCTGGACAGGTTTGGGTCCTGCAGGTCCCTCTGGTCCTCTGATCTCCAACCTCCACCCTTCCCCTGCCACCCTCTGTGGTTCTGGACAGGTTTGGGTCCTGCAGGTCCCTCTGATCTCCAACCTCCACCCCTCCCTTGCCACCCAATGTGGCTCTGGACAGGTTTGGTCCCTCCAAGTCCCTCTGGTCTCCACCCCACAGCAGCTGAGCAGCTCAGGGGGGCAGCACCAACCCCCCCAAGAGGGTAAGGAACACCTCCCACGACCCCAAGAGGGGAGACAAAGCAGAGTTTGGGACCTCTGGTCATCCCAGCCACCAAAATCAGCTCCACCTCTGAGCAGCCCCAGCCCAGAGCACTCAAACCTCGTGGTGACACCACTTGTCTGCCACAGCCTCAACTCCACGGCCTGGCAGGGCTTCCCAACCTTGGGAATTCCAGGGTTTTGTCATTCCAAACAGGCTTAAAATGTACCAACATCAAACTGCCCCCTGAAAATACCCAATGGTTTCAAGGGGGGAACCCAAACGGATGAGCCAGGAAAAGTGCTCCTGCTGCTGCAGGAACCTGGAACTTCTCCTCATCCCCATTCCCAGGGGGAAAAGGGAATAAGCTGGTGGGAATTCCAGCCAGTTCCAACAGTCTGAGCCCTCCCCAACAGCCCTGGAACAGCAGCATTCCCACAGCTCTCCCAGCTGGATCTGCTCCCAGGCACGGCTGGACATGCTGCAGGGCTCTCCCAACACTCAGTATTCCCTGAGTCCCACTTTCCATGGAATACTGATGGAAAAAGGTTGGAAATGAGGAACTTTGAGAGCAAACCACAATATTCCCAGAGAGCTGAAGGTGCCCAGACCTGGAGAAGCTGCAGATCCAACAGAGAAACCCCAGAACCTGTGACATCCACCCTGCCCTGCTGTCCCAATCCCAAATCCCAATCCCATATCCCAATCCCTGCCTGAGCCTCCGAGCCAGGGAAAGGACCTGAGCACAGCCAGGGATGGGGGGGCACCACAGTCAGCCCCAAATTCAGGTGCTCAGGGGGAGTTTGGGGCTCCAGAGCATCCCACACCCCTTCCCAGAGCATCCCACACCCCACACTGGGATGGGATGAGTGACCCCTAAAACCTACACTGGGATGGGATCAGAGACCCCCAAACTGAGATGGGATCAGAGACCCCCAACCCCAAACTGGGATGGGATCAGAGACCCCCAAACCTCACCCTGGGATGGGGTCAGAGACCCCCCTAAGCTGAAAGAACAGAAAGTCCGAGCGTGGTTCTGATTAGTGCGAGAAACGAGCGGCTCCCTGAGCAGCCGAAATCAGAGCACTAATTAACGAGAGAACCCCGGAACAGCCGAGGGGCGTTAACGAGCCCCTTGGCCCTCCGCGATGGGCCCACACCGCGATGGGCAGACACCAACGGGCC
>VXAU01002879.1:68222-88192 GCA_013399695.1 Formicarius rufipectus
GAGGCAGTCCCCAAAAGCGGCTCCTGCTGCTGCGGGGGTTTGTGTGCACAGACCGCCAGCAGAGGTAGGGGTGGCTGCACTCAGGCAGGAGGGTTTCTTGGGAGCGATTCGGGGAGCAGGAGGGCACAAAGGAACGCTTTCACACCTCACGGGTTTCCCTCCCGGCCGGGAACGCAGAGAGTTCGCTCTGCTCCCTAAAGGGGGACGGACACAGTTCCAGTTTTATAGGATATGGAGCACAGAGCCAGCTCTGTGAGCCGACAGAGAACTGTTCCTTTAGAGAAACTCTCCTGGACTAAACAGCACTTTAGTTATTTCTTTGGGAGGAAAAAAGCGTGTTTATCAGACCCAGAGGGAAACATCACACCCCTCCCAGGTGGGGGATTGTACCAAAAATGTACCCAAAATAACCCCTCTCGTGTTAGTGCTCAAGTGACTGTATTTGGTATTTTAAAAAGGTAAAGCCAAGTAATTTTTTTTAACAAAAGCTCCTTCAAACACCACCTAAAAAAATCTCTTTGCACGCAGAGTTACGTTATTTTTGCACCTAAACCTTGTGTGTTAAGAGGTTTTGCTGCTTTGTCTCTCCTGAACCTCCAGAAACGTTCCCAGATTCCTGCAGGGGCCTCTGCCCTCCTTTAGGAGTTTTTCTGGGGAATTTTGATTGTCACCTGGAAGGGAGAAAAAGAAAGAAAAGTCACAAGTTATTTTTGCTCTGGAAGAGCAGGACAAGCAGAGGACAATGAGGGCTTTGGATGAGCAGGACAGAAGCAGAGGACAGGGAGGGCTCTGGAGGAGCAGGACAGAAGCAGAGGACAGGGAGGGCTCTGGAGCCTGGGAGTGCTGGAGAAGGGGTGCCTCTCCAGGGCTGGGGCACAGCTGTGCCCCCCGTTGCTCTCAGGCTCCACCAGGAGGAGCTGCAGGAGGAGCTGGAGCCCCAGCAGCAGCAGCAGCAGGGTGGGCAGGCCCTGCCCTCGGGGTACTCACATTCTTCACCTCCACGTAGGCCTCCAGGCCGTACTGCCCCAGCTCGCGGCCCGTGCCCGACGCTTTGTACCCCCCGAACGGGGCCTGGGCACCAAACACGTCATAGCAGTTGATCCTGGAGGGGAAGGCAAGGCTTAGAGCCCTGGAGACCAGAAAGCCTTCAGGGCAGAGCCTCCTGGCAGCACAAACCTGAGTCTCTGCAGGATTTGTGTCTCTGCCCCCTCGCTGACCTTATCCCACAGAATGCCATGGAATCCATTCCCACATGCCAGTGCTGCCCTCAGCTCCCTCCGCACAGGTACCACAAACACCCACTTGGTCCCTCAGTACCAGTTAGAGTGAAAAAATGCAGACAGTGAGCTCCTGCACCTCCAAATTCCAGACAGTGAGCTTCTGCACCTCCAAACCACAGACAGTGAGCTCCTGCACCTCCAAACCCCAGACAGGGCAGTCCTGCACCTCCAAACCACAGACAGTGAGCTTCTGCACCTCCAAACCTCAGACAGTGAGCTCCTGCACCTCCAAACCCCAGACAGGGCAGTCCTGCACCTCCAAACCACAGACAGTGAGATCCTGCACCTCCAAACCCTCATGCCAGAGCAGGAAACTGGTGTTGCAGTGCTGGCTTTGGCAGAGCCTTCAGCACAGGCTCAGAACATGCTGGAACATGCTGTGCAGCAGCCAAACCCCTGCCCAGTGGTCCCAGCACTCCCCAGCCCAGTCCTTCTCTCAGTAGGAGCATGGAAACTTAATACAGACCACAGAATAGAAACCACAGAATTCCAGGGTGGGCTGGGTTGGAAGGGACCTCAAAGCCCACCCAGTGCCACCCCCTGTCACAGGCAGGGACACCTTCCACCAGCCCAGGGTGCTCCAAGCCCCATCCAGCCCAGGCCTTGGCCACTTCCAGGGATGGAGCAGCCACAGCTCTGGGCACTCTGTGCCAGGGCCTGCCCACCCTCCCAGCCAGGAATTCCTTCCCAAAATCCCATCTAAGCCTGCCCTCTGGCAGTGGGAAGCCATTCCCCCTTACCCTGTCCCAAGTCCCTCTCCAGCTCCCCAGGAGCCCCTTTAAGCACTGGAAGGGGCTCTCAGGTCTCCCTGGAGCCTCCTCCAGGTGAACACCCTCAGCTCTCCCAGCCTGGCTCCATAGGAGAGATGCTCCAGCCTAAATATATATACCTATGTAAAATATACCTAAATTTTGCCCAGTTACCATTACAACTGAAGGTGTGACTTTACACTCGGGGAAGTGCTTTGGATTCGAAGGAGAAAAGCTGGACCCAAAGGAGAGGCAGGCCCTGGAAGGGCCGTGCTGCTGGGAAGGGGGAGGCAGGGGGCGCTCACCAGACCGTGCCAGCCCGCAGGCTCTGGGACACGTGGTTGGCCTTGTCCAGGTCCCTGGTGAACACAGCAGCTGCCAGCCCGTACTTGGAGTCGTTGGCTCTCTCGATGACCTCCTCCACCGTCTTGAACTTCAGGATCTGCATGACCGGCCCGAAGATCTGCAACATCCAAGCAGAGCCCGTGGGAATCCGTGGGAGCTGCTCAGGGAGGGGGTGCTGGAGCTGTGCACGTGTGTCAGGGAGCACACAGGACACGGAATCCCAGTCCCACCTCCCCTGCCAGAGAGGCCCGGGGTGTGATGGGGAGGGAGAGAACGGAGCTCTGGGAAGGGTGTCACACTTCCTGAACGGACCCAGTGCCTGGAAACCTCGGGGGGGTTCTGCATCAGAGTGCCCAGAAGTGAGAAGGGGAGGGCCAGGAAGGTGCAGCAGGACTCACCTCCTCCCTGGCCACCGTCATGTTGTCCTGCACGTCCCCAAAGACAGTGGGCTGGATGAAGTAGCCCCTGTCTGCAGCGGGGTTGCCACCACACAGCAGCTTGGCCCCTTCACGCTTCCCAGTGTTGATGTAGCCCAGGATCTTCTTGAACTGCTCCTCATCCACCTGAGGGCCGTGAGGACACTCATCAGCTCCACCTCCACTGTGGGGGGAAAGGGGCTCCACTCTGACCCGCTGTGCCCCAGCAGGTCCTCATCCCCACAGAGTGCCCAGCCAGCTTCAAAGGGATTGTTTTTAACTGCCAGCTTCAAGAGGAGCTTTGGGAACCATCAGAATGGGTAATTAACTTTCCCCCCCTGCACAGGCAAGGAGATACCAGGCACAGTTCAAAGGAGGTTAATCAAGAGCCTGAAGGATAATTCCACTCGAATCCACACAGCAGCTCCAGACTGGGACTATTCCATGAGATAACAGCTGAGGGCATGTCCTGCTCTTACCTGAGGTCCCTGCTCAGTTTTGAAGTCGAAGGGGTTCCCAACCACCCTGGCCTTGGCCTTCTCCACACTCCTCTCCACAAACTCCTCGTAGATGTCCTCCTGGACGTAGGTGCGGGACCCGGCACAGCAGCACTGCCCTTGGTTGAAGAACAGGGCGAAGTGGGCTTGATCCACAGCCCAGTCCACTAAGATTGGGGACAGGAGAGAAAGCAAATCAGCAACTGAACCCAGCCAGAGCCAGCAAGGCACTTCTCTGGAACTGTTGTCACGGAGAATGACGGGGGTACAGAGTCCTGTCCTTTGGCAGCACCTCCTCTGGGTCGGTAGAGCAGGAGTTACATACACAGTTAATTCTTAAGAGGGTCTAGTAAAGCACCCCAGACTAAAGGAAAATACCTGATTACAGTTCTCATTTGAAATGATCAGGTAATAAAGACAAGTTATTTTAGGTCTGTAAGAATTTCCTTCCTCACTGCCATATAAAAGCATGTTTGCTGGTCCATCAAGACCAAAAATGAGTCTATATACAAGAGATGAGGGAACCAGGACTGTACAAGTGTAGGGAGGAGCTCTGTGCTCCAAGGGAAAGACAAACTGAAACAACAGTGTATTCATAACTGCACTTCACAGCCATGGGCAAAGAGGTGGGAGTGGAGCAGGGGGGACACCCAGACAGAGCAGCTGCAGCAGAGACAGAGCTCCTTGGGGGAGCCCAGCCTGGGGCTCTCAGGGCTTGGCTTTCCCTGCCCTGCAGCTCTGCCTGCAGAACACCAAGAGGCACAGATCAAACCCTGCACAGCAGCCACTCACTGTCTGCATCAGACATGATGATATTGGGGCTCTTCCCTCCGAGCTCCAGGGTGACCCTCTTCAGGTTGCTCTCTGCTGCAGCTTTCTGGATCAGGTGCCCAACCTGCAGGAGAGCAGAGCAGGGGCTGCAATTAACTCCTCCATCAGCAGAGCCTGGCAGGGCCCTGGCTTTGCACCTCAGTCAGCACTAACAGTAATCCCCTCACTGGCTGCCCAGTTTCACCTCCAGGAAGAAGCAGCTCAGGGGAAACCGTGGGAAATATTCTAAAGAACAAAGGAAGAATGGAAGAGTCTCATGTAATGCACAAATAACATCACAGTGTGAAACCAGTGCAGTGGAGGAGGCACCTCCTTGTGCAGAAAAGGCAAAGCCCTGCAGTGTTTTATGGAGCAGAGGGATTCCAGCAGTGAGCTATTCCCTGCATGCCAGGGGCTGGAAGGTTAAGCTGCTCCCTTACCTCTGTGGAGCCAGTGAAAGCCACTTTGTCAATGTCCATGTGGGAGGAGATGGCAGCCCCTGCAGTGGGCCCATAGCCAGGGATGATGTTCACCACACCTGGAGGGAACCCAGCCTGCAATTCCCAGGAGACAGCAACGTTATTCCATGTACAAGTCAAGGATTCCACCTGCCCTCCTCTGTCAGGGACCCTCTCACCAGGAGCTGAGCCCTTCTGCTTCACTCTCACTTGCGGGAGTGAAAGTTGCTCTGCAGCTTTGATGCTCAGTGTGCAATAACCAGGACAACTCCTCTCCCCACCCCTGTCCCAGGCAGAGTTTGGAGCTATAAATANTATATATATATATATATGTTCACTATAATCACCCTGGAGTTATTTAACTGAACCTCAAAGAGTCCTTCCCTAATCAAGATCTGCATCCCCTGCAAACACTTTTATAAGGACAAAAATTTATTTGGGTTTTTTTGCTAAATCAAATGCCAAGAGACCCAAGGCAACCCAGCCTTTCTGCAGGGGACACAGCCCTGCCCTGTTCCTGCCCTGTGCCCTCTGCATGCCCAGGGTAGTGGATCCCCACCTGGATGGCAGCCCAGCCCTGGCACTCACCTCTTTGATCAGACTGGCCACATAGAGGGCACTCAGGGGGGTCTGCTCTGCCACCTTCATCACCACCACGTTGCCAGTGGCCAGGGCAGGCCCCAGTTTCCACGCCTGCATGAGCAGGGGGAAGTTCCACTGAAAAACAAGGAGGAATTTGCTGCTCTGAACCAAAGAATTCTGAGTGTTCAGGGAGTAACCAGTGAGCTTCACTCAAATCCACCCATGGAAGCAGTCCTGGATCTGCCCTGAGCTGCTCCTCAGTATTTGCCTCCTTTTCCAGCACTGCAGGAGAACTGTGCTCCAAAGTGTGAGGTCTCTGCCCCTCGAATCTTTATTGTCACTTTGGCCACTGAATTTTCCTTTGAGGCATTTTGGAACACAACCATTTCATAAAGACCAGGCAGACCAACGAGGTGTTTCTGTGCAGCTCTTGCTCAATGCAAAGCTGAGGAACATGCAATTCCAGCACACAAAACATGAGGACCTGGCTGCTCCTACAAAGAGGTAACACTGTCCATGGCTCACGGCCCAAATATGGCTTTGTTGTTGACAAACCACCTTGTGACTGAAATAAGATCACATACAGAGAGCTGGGTTTTGCTCTCTGTTTCCTCAGCACACAGAATTTTGGGTTCAATGCTAGGTAGTAGTTTAAACTAAACTGTGGGTCTGGATCAGTCAACTCCCATGAAGGAGGTTAAATCCTTTTAATTTTCAAATCAGCAGATACAAAGTAAATTTTACTCAGCCCAGAGCAGAGTAAGAGCCCTCTGAGCTGTGCTGAGCACCGGGAGTTTGCAACAGGGAGTAACTCCGTTGTAGCACAGGATTCCTGCAGGGGTTGGCCTTGCACTCACTCACCGGGATGATCTGCCCACACACCCCCACGGGCTCGTGCCTCGTGTAGCAGAAGAAGTCTCCATCTAAGGGGATGGTTTTCCCATGGAATTTATCCGACCAGCCTGCAAAGTATCTGGGAACAACAATGTTTTGGTCACGGAATGTAAAATAACAAGTTATTACAAAATAACCGGAGTCCCCTCAGCAGAAAATAACAGTGACTTCCTCCAGCTCTTTGCTTCCTTCCCCTTTTCACTCACTTCACAGAACACAAGTGTGTCCCAAGGGGGTGATTTTGAGGATGGCCACTAAATACAAATATTTTGTCTCCCACTTTTGCCAGCACTTTTTTTCCCAAACTCTGTCACTGCCGTGATCACCACCGTTGGTGTGAGGCCCGTGTACAGCACAAGACAGGCAACACAAATCCTTTGGGAAGCACCAGGAATTACAACCCCACGGTGTTTGCCACCCTGCTGTGAGCCAGATGAAACCACCGTGAGATGCAGAGCCCACAGCTCCCTGAAGGGCAGTGCCCTGCTGCTGCCCCAGCCACCACCTCACACCCACCTGAGACACTTGACTACCATGTCCAAGTCCACCAGGTAGGAGATGGCGTAGGGTTTGCCATTGTCCAGGGTCTCCAGAGCCTGCAAAAGGCAGTGGAGGGTGAGCCCAGTGGGCCTTGGCTGCAGCTGCCATGGGGCACCTCCCCAGGGGCACCTCCACAGGGGCACCTTCCTAAGGACACCTTCCCAGGGACACTTCCCCAGGGGCACCTCTTTAGGGACACCTTCCGAAGACACCCTCCCAGGGGCACCTCCTCAGGGACACGTCCCCAGGGGCACCTTCCTAAGGACACCTCCCCAAGGACATCTCCACAGGGCTATGTCCACAGGGGCACCTTCCTAAGGACATCTCCCCATGGGCACCTCCCCAGGGGCACGTCCACAGGGGCACCACATGGTGTGCAGCCCCATGCCACCGAGCACCCCTGTGCCATGGAGCACCCCCGTGCCATGGAGCACCCCTGTGCCCTGGTGCAGCCCCATGCCCTGGAGCACCCCCGTGCCATGGGGCACCCCCGTGCCCCGCACCGCCAGGTAGGCGCGGTCCCGCTCGATGAGGTCGGCGAGGCGACCCAGCAGTTTCCCCCGCTGAGAGGCGTCCATCCTCCTCCAGGGAGAGCCGAGCTGGAACGCTGCCTTGGCTGCCTCCACCGCCTTGGCCACATCTGCCTGCGGAGGAGGTGGGAAGAGGGTGAGAACGAACCAACCGGCCCGAAGCGGCTCTCCAGGAGCAAACAACCCCCGGCCGGGTGGCACAACGGGCTGGTAGTGCCAGTCCTTGTGGGGGCAGAACCTGCAGCCTGCACAGCTGCCCTGCTGCAGGACACCCATCTGCACCCAGGCCACAGCCCCTGGGTGTGCCAGGATGCCACCAGCCTGGGCACCAGCACAGCCCCAGCACAGACACTGCCCTGGACCCCACAGAGCCTTCCACCCACTCTGCATCCACGAGGAAGAGGAGGAAGGAGGAGTGGCAGGGAAGCAGAGGGTGCAGCCACCACCTGCACCCACCCTGTGTTAGTCCAGCTATGGGGAGTGCAAATGTCACCAAGTTCTTTCTGCAGTGTCACCTCCCTGGTCAGTATTTGCATATTAGAACCAGGCACGGAGAAAGCTCTGGCAGTGTGTTTTTGACATCCCCTCAGGATTCAGTCTGAAGGAGTTTCTTCCTTGATCAGAGATCTCTGACCCATCATTTTGTCCTGTCAGGGCACTGGTTGGTTCTGTCCTGGCTTGCTGTAATGGTCTGGCCACAGAGGAGCAACAACAAAGGGTTTCCCTCACTCACCCCTCCCTTGGGGAACTCAGACCAGTTTCCAGACTGTAAGAAGAACCCAAAACTGCTGGGAAACACCACCTCAGACTCCTAGGAGGGCCTTGCACAAGCAGGGGATGATTCCATGACCATTCCCCACCAGTTCTGTTCTTTTTAATTTCCTGGGGCTGAGATTGGGCTCCCACTGCACGAGTGCGGGCTGTGAGGGCACTCCTGCCCTCCTGTGTCCCCTGCCACAGTGCCTGTCACACTGCCAGCACACAGAGGTGCCAGCCTTCACCCCTGCCTGTCCCTGCCACCTGCACCCAGCACTGCCCCCACAGCTCCCAGCTCCAGCTCCACCACCCACCACAGCTCTTCCCCTGGGCCCTTCCCAGTCCTGGCTCCCTGCTGGCACAGCCAAACCCAGGTTTTTAGCCGAGAGCACTCCAGGAAGAACACAAGCAGCACTCGATGTGGTATTTGCATACCCAGCCCTCCCGGAGCTGCCCAGCTGAGAGGGGAGCTGGAACCTTCCCCTGCAGCCCCTCTGGCCCTGCTCACACAGCAAACAACCCCCCTCACCCAGGCAGCTCTCACCTTGTCTCCCTCAGCCACCTGGCAGATGACTTCTCCCGTGGCTGGGTTGATGGTGGGGAAGGTTTTCTTGCTGACTGCATCGTGCCACTCGTTATTGATGAAAATCTGCCAAGGAAAAGCCAAGCAGAGCTGAGCCCTCGGGCCAGAGCCCCGTGCAGTCAGGGAGAGCTCTGCTGCATGGAGGCTGCTTAATTAAAAGGGCTTAACTTCATTTGTGTGGGCTCCAGACCTGCACCAATGTGAAGGAGATGTTTTAGCCTGAAAGCACACAACAAAAGGCACAGCCTCAAGTTAATGAAAGAATTCACAGCTCAGCAAACAGCACTGTGGATTGGAAGCAGTTCCCGTCTTGGGAAGACCTTGAAAGCCTGGAAGCCTGGCTGGAGGTGTGCAGGAACACTGGGAAACTCAGGAGACTGAGCAGTGGGAAAAAGCCCGAGGCACACACAGCGCAGTTCCTTATCCTGTCGAGCACGAGAGCTTTTGCAGCATTTCTTACAGTCTTCAGGGTATTTTCCAAACTAAAGGAGTCTGTTATTTCCCAGATTAACCAACTTTAGGCTCCCCGTGCACTGTTCCGAAACAGAACCAGGCGCCAGCAGCAGCTTTTCACCAACTCTTTCTTTCTCAAAGGGTGAATTTGCCTTTTCAGGTCCACAGCACGAGTGCAAAGATCGCGGTGCTCGCCCAACACTCAGCCAGGCACGGTCAGCCCGGCCCCGCCCGCCGGGAAGGAGCGGAATTCCCTGCGAGGGGACCAGCCGAGCACGGGGGGCACCAGCACAGCCAGACACCTCTGCAGGTAACCAGCACAGCCAGACTGGCACCCCCATGGGTAACCAGCACACCAGACCCCTCCGCACCCCCTGGCCCGGGGTCCCGTCCCCGCAGCCCGGCGTTGCTGAGCCCCCCTGAGCCGCTCTGTGCCCGCCGGCGGCGCTCGGGGAGTTTTCCCCCCGGGATTTCCCGCAGCGCGGGGCTCGGGGCCCAAAGCCCCGCTACCCGGGGCTGGACACGGGAACCCCCGGCCCTACCTTGTTGTAGGCGATGTCGGGGCTCGGGTTGGGAGCCGGGATGGGGGAGGCGGCGGCGGCCGAGAAAGGCGCCCGGAGCCGGGCCGGGCAGAGCCGGGAGCTGCGCAGCACGGCCCGCAGCATGCTGAGCTGAGCCGAGCCGAGCCGGACCGAGCCCCGTTGAGCAGAGCCGTGCCGGACCCAGCCCCGTGAGCCGAGCCAGACCCAGCGCCGTGGGCTGAGCCGAGGTGGGCGGTGCGGGGCGGAGCGGGGCCGCCCCGAGGAGCGGGGCCCGGCCTGGCCCAGCTCAGCTCGGCTCGGCTCGGCTCGGCTCGGCTCGGCTCGGCTCGGCTCGGCTCGGCTCGGCTCCGTGCTGCCCGCAGCAGCACGAGTGGAGCTGACTTGGCGTGACTCGGTTCTTCTCGATCCAGCCCGGTTCGGGCAGCGCAGTTTGGCTCAGCTCGGCTCAGCACGGTCCCGTTTGGGTCAGTCTGGCACGGCTCAGCCTGGCACGGCTCAGCCGGGCGCAGCACAGCTCAGCACCATTCAGCTCGGCTCAGCCCGGCTCAGTTCGAATCAGGCTTGGTTCGGTGCTGCTGTGATGTCCCGTCGTTGTCCAGCACCCACACTGGCCCTGCCCCTGCCCTATCCCAATCCCTGTCCCTATCCCAATCCCTGTCCCTGCCCTGTCCCTGTCCCTTCCCAGGGAACTCGGTGCAGGACCCAGTGAGGAACACGGCAGGACCGTCTCCGTGGTGCTGCTGAGCTTTGCAGGAAGGCTGCGGGGAGGGAACCCCCGGGATGCCACCCCCGGTGGGCACACAGCGGTGCCCGCAGGGAGCAAAGCCCGCAGAACTTTCACCACAGCGGCCTCACCGGGTGCATACAAATGAGAGGCTTTGTAAAACTGCTCCCAACAATGCCGAAGGCCTTTTCCCCTTGTTTGCTTAAGATGCAACTTCAGCAGTGCCTGTTCGCTGCGGGGAGCAGAGGTGTGCTCGAGTTATCACCACCATCACCGTGGAAGCCGCAGACCAGAAGCATCAACAGTTCTTAACCTCCAAAAGAACCTGTGGTGTTCCCTCCCCCGGGTCTGACTGCAACGCTGCCTCCTTCAGTGAGGGGGCTGGGAAAGGTCACAGGGATGGCTCTGGTTAACTAAAGGAACCAGAAAACCCGTAGAATGTGTCAGTTCAGAAACAGTTCCACCCAATGGTCCTGGAAGACCCAGGCTGCTGGAAGTCTGGCTGAAGGCTCCTGCATGTGCAGCTCTCCAGGCATTTCCCTCGGGAGGGGAATCTCAGCCCCCTTGTGCAGGGAACAACCACAGCCCAGAGAGGCCAAACTCCTGCCCGAGGTTATCCAGCTGCACTCGGATCAGGCTGTGTGTATCCTGGATGAGCTGCAAAGAAATCCTCTTGGGCAGGATCTCCTCTCTCATCCCTGTCCCCCTGTATCCCCTGAAGGGGGAAGGATTCCCTCCGTGCTCTGGGCTGTGGGTCCTCGTTGCAGAATGCAGAAAATCGGGTCTGTGAATGTTCTGTGAACAATCCATTGTACAGCTCCCAGGAAAAGCAGGTCTTTATTTACATATTTCAAGAGAATGGTTCACAGCCTTGGAACAAGACTTTACCTTTACCTGCTGATTAAGAAGAAACACCAAAGCCAGGACTGTTCAGATGGACTGAGCATGGACAGTTTTAAGCTATCCAATGATTTTATATAGTGATGTAACTGAAAGACACCGATGATAAATACAAGGCTTGGTCTGTAAATAAAGGCTTTTAGATCCCGTTGTTTCTTCACTGCATGAAGTGTGGTGTGAGTTTGTGAGCCTTCAAGTGGCTCGAGCTCTTTGTGAGCACCTTAACTATATATATATATTTTTATTTTTATTTTACTTTAACTCCTGGGCAGCCCTTTAGGAGATGGCACTCGCCAGGCCTGCCTGTTCCAACGTGTTGTCCCTGCTAGTACAGCCCTGCACGTGTTCCAGCACTTTGGGAGGTGCCAGGCAGACCAGTTCCATGGGCAGAACTGTGCCCGTGTGTCCCAGAGGGAGCAGCTCGGGCGGTGCACCCCCAGGGCACGTCACAGCACTGAGCTCCAGCTCAGGGCTGAGCTGCCCTGTATGTCCTGCCTGTGCCTTCTGCTGCTCCCACGATGGCCAGGGGTGACACTGAGCTCCAGCCTTGTGTTAATGCCCCTCGGGAGCCCCTTCCTGCCCCGGGGCTTTGCCCACAGCCCCAGCCCCGAGCCCTGCGGTGGAGCCTGAAAGGCGAGCCCGGGGGAGGTGCAGGATCAGGTGCCTGTAGAGACCATCCCAAAGGGCTGGGCTGGGCAAAGCCGGGGTCGGGCACGGGCTCCCTCCCCCTCCCACAGCTCAGCCAAGTGTCTGAGGTCCCGCTGGAATTTCACACCTGGGGGAATCCGCAGCTCAGGTTACCAGCCCGTGGTCCTGGTGTGGAGCAGCCAGCAGGGCCAACCCAGGGCTCCTCTGCAGTGCCCCTGAGAGCAGGGATGTGGTGGGGACACTGGGCAGATGCCTATGGCCCTGTGAAAGCGGGCTGGGAGGCTGTGCCCACGCTGGAGGAGCTGGGCAAGAATTCAAAGTGTGCCCATTAATGTTGAATTCACAGGACCTGGGGTTGCCGTGATTGTTCCCACAGTTGTCCCCATGCTCTGGTCTCCCTGCAGCACTGAAATCCCCCATTGAGCCAATGTAGATCCTCTGTGATCCCCAAAGAAATCCATGGCAGTCCTCCCAGTTCCGGGCACTGTCTCAGCCCCAGACTCTCCCCTGAATCCAGAGTCCCTGGGGACCTGATTCAGTTCCCTCCACACCCAAGGACTCTTGTACCATCTGCAGGTAGCTGGAGGTGTCGTGCTGAAGGAGGAGAAGACACTCTGCTCCATTCTCTTTATTCCCAAGTCCTGCTCCCCCCCAGCCAGGCCATTCCTGGCCAGCTCTCCCTGTTCCAGGACTGACTCTCTGCAGCCTCGTGGCCCAGGGGTGGATTTTGCCCTGTGCTGAGCTGGGCAATAAGGGCACTGAGCACAGATAACAGCAAACACCTCTGGAGCTGAGAAGCTCACAGGCTCTCCCACGCCAGAGTGGATGGTCCAGTTCTCCACCTGAGGATCCAAAGGACTGATGGCCTGGCTCTGGTTTGGAGAGCACTGTCCTGTGACCCCCACGGGACCCTCAGCCACACGTGGAGCTCAGGTGTGAGGGGAGCCCCAGGCTGGGAGCTGCACTGTGGAGATGTTCTGCTCCAGAGACCTGGGGGAGAGTGAGATCAGAGCCCATGTGGGCACAGGAAGGGCTGCAGGACCAGGGCAGGATGGCAGGAGGTGCTGGGGGAACATCCTCACCTGGGAGCCCAACAGGACAAATCACCCCTCCTGCTCACAGACCCCACACTGCAGTGGGGTGGAGGAGGCCCCAGAAGGGAGGGAAAGGTCCCTGTGCTGCTTTATTTGGGTCAGGGAAGGCTCCAGCATGAGGTGTGAGCTCACCTGGCTGCCCTGGGCCACAGCCTGCACAGCCCCCAGAGCCTCTGCTTTGGTCCTGGCACTCTCTGCCTGGGGGAAGGGGATGAGACACAGGAGATGATGCTCCTCCTCAAGCCCTGCCTGGTGCTGTCCCCTCTGACAGACCCTGAAGGACAGATCTCCCTGGAGAGCTGCAGGGACAGGCAACCTTTGGGACCAGCAGGCAAAGTCTTCTGGCTGCTGGTGTGGGAGGTGGCTGGGTCAGCTGAGATCCTGCCCCTTCAGCCAGGGGGGCTCTGCCAAGGGCTTTTGGCTGCCAAGCTCCCAGGAATGAAGCTGTCCCAGCAGCTCCAGCTGGCACAGGGCAGCCTTGCCCGGCTCAGGAGTGCTGTGGCAGTTCCGGGCCAGGAATATCTGGCTGTTTAACCCTTCTGCAGGCAGCAAGACTCCTCCTCTGGTTCTCCCAACACACTCCCACAGCAAAGGTTGACAGTGCAGGGATGATGCCAAGGAAGGGAGCAGTGGGAGGGATGGGGGGATGGCAGGGATGAGGGGGCTCCCTGGTCCCACACACAAGCCCCAGGCAAGGAGTAGAGAGTGTGGCAATCCTGATGTTTGGAGGCTTGGCAAAGAGGAGTGTTTCAAAGGAGGGTGGGATCTGCTCATCCCAGCATTCCCAAATTCCTCAGCGCTGCTGCTGCTTCTCTGCCCTTCCCAGCAGATCATGGAAGGCTGGGGTTTGCTGGTTGCTGCCAGAGCACAAGGAGATGCTTTGGAAGGGCAGAACAACAGATGGGACCTGCTTTTGGCAGCTAAAAGGCAGTTCAGTAACCCCCTAGAATGTGATAATGCCACTAGAATAATTGGGAATGTAATCTCAGCAGCAAGCCAGGGGTGGGGATGTTTGCTTCCATCCACACTTGGAGAGTTGTGGAGGTGCAGGCAGCTCCCTGCCCCTCTGAGGGACACCATGAAGGGAATTAACTCAGCCTTTCCCACAGATGCAGCTTCCCTGCACAGGGAAAGGGAATGAGTAGTCATTTCCTCCCTGGACTGGCAGCTGGAAATGCCAAGGCCAGCAAAGCTGTGGGCACACCACCAGCACTGAGCAGCCAACACAGCTGGGCTGGAGTTCCTCTGCTCCCCTGGGAAGGGACCTCCAGCTTCCCAAATCCCTGTTTCCCAGGATGTGCACTTTGCTACAGCCACGGGAACCCACCCCAACCCCTCTGAGCCTCTGCACTCTGCGAGTGCCACAGGTCTGGTGTGATGGGGAGAGCGAGGGCACTGGGAGGCCACGGTGCCCACCTGGGGCAGGTGCCAGGGGGGAGATCTCACCTGCAGTGCCGGCAGGCTCGGGCTGGGCTGGCAGGTGCCCCTGTTTGCCAGCTTGCACTGAAGACCCCGGGCCATCCTTGGGAGGCTGGTGGGGGCAGTGAGCAGGGGGGCTGCGGGCACAGGACGTGGCCAGGTGCTGTAGCTCCTGTGCCCAGCCCAGGGGCTGGCACCCCGTGGCAGCAGCTTCGTGCGGGGCAGGCTCTCAAACACACGGAATCCTTCCCTGAGGGCAAACTCCCAGGCCAGCTCAGCCACCAGCTCCACATCCTGCGGGGCTGGGCTCCCTGGGGGCAGGAGGGCAGGGCACGGGTGTGAAAGAGCCCGTGCCATGTGGTCCCATCCCAAACTGCCCTTTGTGATCCCATCCCAAACACCCCTTGTCTGTGGTCCCATCCCAAACTGCCCTTTGTGATCCCATCCCAAATAGCCCTTCTCTGTGGTCCCATCCCAAACTGTCCTTGTCTGTGGTCACAACCCAAACCCTCGCCCACGGGCCCTCGTCCAGACCAGCCCACAAACTCCTCCCTAAGGGATGTGAAGGTAACATCTGGCTTTTCCCTGCTGGATGCTCCCTGGGACCCACCTTGCTGGAGCACCTGGAATTCCAGAGTTCCAGGGATTCCCAGCCCAGCATGACCCACCTTGCTGGAGCACCTGGAATTCCGGGCATTCCCAGCCCAGCATGACCCACCTTGCTGGAGCACCTGGAATTCCAGGGATTCCCAGCCCAGCGTCACACACCTTGCTGGAGCACCTGGAATTCCAGGGATTCCCAGCCCAGTGGGACCCACCTTGCTGGAGCACCTGGAATTCCGGGCATTCCCAGCCCAGCGTGACACACCTTGCTGGAGCACCTGGAATTCCGGGCATTCCCAGCCCAGCGTGACACACCTCGGTGGAGCACCTGGAATTCCGGGCATTCCCAGCCCAGCGGGACCCCCTGGCTCAGCGGACAGCCGTGCCCACCCCCCAACCCGTGCCAGGGCTCCTCACCGGGTGGGCAGCGCCGGTGCCGGCCCTGCAGCGCCACGGCCAGGCGGAAGAAAGCAAAGGCCAGGTAGAAATTCCAGTTGTCCGGGAGCGGCATTCCCACGTGGCTGCAGTACTGCCGGGAATACTCCTCTGCCGTGGGAACTCCCGGAGGCCTCAAATCGCACTTGCTCGAGCCTGGAGGGTGTGAAGGGGTCACAGTGAGGGGTGAGGAGCTCTCTAAGGATGCCAAGAGGTGGGTGCAGAACCGGGCAGCTCCCACGGAGACACCTGCAGCCCCCCAGCACTGCAGCAGGTTCCATGAGAACTCTGGGGGCTGGCAGCAGCCCGGGCAGGTGAAGGGCACACAGGGCAGTTCTCTGGGTGAGACTGTGAAAGCTGTGACTGATGGAGTCTCCTCCAAATTGGTGGAGGCATTTCCCTCTCAGTTTAACCCTGTATTTTGATTTTTAACAAGGGTGTGATTGTGGACAAACCACTCCTGGTCTGACTCGCAGCTTTCCCACCCAGAAGAGCTGCCCAGCTGAAGTGAGAGGGCAAAGAGTGCAAGCCCAGCTCCCTGTGCAGCTGCAGGGAGCCCAGCTGAGCTCCTGGCACAGCCAGCCTGGGCTGGGCCCTCTCCTCTCCTCTCTCTGTGCCACCCTGGCTTTGCCCTCTGTACCTCTCTGAGCACTACAGTGAGGGGGCAGGAAGAAGGTCATGCAGCTGTTGGCCAGATCAGAGAAGGGATCTCCCAGAGCTGCAAACTTCCAGCCAAGGACAGCAAGGACTTCTGGCCTGTCTGGGTGAAAGACCAGGTGGTCCATCCTGTATCAGAGGGAAAAAGAGATCAGAAAAGTCTCCAGAGGGGGACAAAAGTCCCAATGCTCAGCAGCAGCAGGTGCTTTCCTGTGCTCTTCACTCTCTTCGAAAATTGCTGAGTCCTTTGGGAGGCTGCACAAGGGACACAATCATTTCTGCAAGCAGAGGATGCAGGTTACTCAAATAGAGGATTTCCTGCTTAATGAGGAACTGAACTGTGCTTTGGAGAGTGAAACCAAGTCAGTCAGAGCCTCAGATCATCAGCAGGTGGGACGGGCCAGGCCAGTCAAAACCTGAAGCACACAAATCACTGGCCAGGGGATGTTCTGGTCACCTCAAAGGCACAGCCTCACTGCAGGCCCTGCACTGCCATGTGCTCTGGACTGTGCACAGCCCTCACCAGTCTGAGTGCCAGGAGAGGGCAGGAGCCCACTGGGGGCTCCCAGAACCTCGGGGGAAGGAGCCTCGGAGCAGAGTTGTACATGCCCACACTGCAGCCCCACAGGACCAAGGCAGGGGCTGGCAGCACAGAAGCCTCACTCAGCGTCCCTGCCCCCTGTCCTCAGCCCCCCCACTCCATGGCTGCCCCTGCCACACTGCCACGATGTGCCACCCGAACAGCACTAGCAAGAGGCACCAGGGCTGATTTCTGGGTGCTGCAGGGACAGCTGATGATCCTCCAGAGTCACACCACTGATGGCAGCAGGTGGGGGAAGGAACTCTCCATCTCATTCCCTGGGGGATGCTGAACCTGACCCAGAGCCCAGCTTCGGGATTGCTCTGAAGCTGCTGCTCCAGCCCAGCCCCTCTTTGGAGTCTGTGTACCCCTTGGCACTCCCTGCCCTCTGCCCTGCCTGGGACGTGCTCCTGGGCACTACCTGAAATCCCCATGGACCAGTGTTGTCCTCTGAGACTCTGGAAAATGCAGGGGCAGCCACTGGATGAGTCTCTCCATTGCTGGGATAACACAGGTCTCCACAGCTCGGTACCGCTTTGTCCAGGTCTCCACTTGCTGCTGGATGTAATTCCCTGGAACAGGGAAAAGGGACTGGCACAAAGAGCCTTCCAAAGGGCTGCAGAAGTCAAACAGCCGAGCAGATCTCAGCTCAGCACTCTGAGCTAAGCTCCAAGAGTTTAAGTGCAGCTTCCAGGGGTCCTTCACATTCTTGACTGGGCACAGGATTGGTATTCTGCTGGAAATAATCTGCTCCTGGACAAGAACAACTTCTTCACCAGATCCAGGGAGCTGAGCTGGCTCTGCAGAGGGACCAGAGGAGCTGAGGAGGTTTGGTCAGAGACGGCAGCAAACAAGCTCCTCCTGCAGACAAGTCACTCCACAGCACAGCTCGAGCTCCTGACAGGAATCTTTGGGAACCCTTTCGGGAAACCCCAACCTGGGGGAACGCCAAGGGCTGCCCACACCCTCCCCCCGCAGCGGGGCTGTCCGAGCCCGGGCTGCCCAGCCCCGCCTGCCCAGCCCCGGGACGAGCCGGCACACGGGGCAGGGATGCGGATCCCCGGCTGCTCTCACCGGGCTGCCCGAGCTGCTGCAGCGCTGCTGCCCCGAGCTCCACGCCGTGGATCGTGGCGAGGACGCGGCTCATGGCGTGGGACCAACCCCGGGGAGGAGCCGGTGGGGATCCGGCACGGAGCACACGGCCCGGGCACAGCTCCATCACCGCGAACGCCGTGCCGAGCACGCTGGGGAGGCAAAGGTGGCACCGCTTGGGGGGGAGGCTCTCTCTGCTGCTGCTGCTGCTGCAAAGCTGAACGTGCCCCCCTGGCATCACCTGCATGGGCAGGGCAGGAGCAGCCCCAGCAGCACCTGAGTGCTCACCCCGGGCCAACTCGGGCTGCGTGGTGGCCACGGAGCTGTGGCATCGGCAGCTCCTGCAGGCTGAGTTTGGGGGCTCCAGCAGCCCCTGCAGGCTGAGTTTAGGGGCTCCAGCAGCAGCCCCTGTCCCCGCAGTGGGTGTGCAGCTGGGCTGTCAGGCTGCACACACACACCAGCAGCGCTGGCCACGCGTTTGCTGCAGTGCAGAGACTCCTCCTGCAGCCGGCAGAGCCCTGAGCCGCCCGCGGGCTCGGAGGGGTGTCCCGCTCTCCGATTTGCTGCTCTCGTGGCTGGCTGAGGCCTGGCAGTTTGAATAAACCCCCTCTTCGTTGCAAAGCTGAGCACGCTGAGTCAGCAGGGAGCCCTGCTGTTTTACAGCTGCTTTTCAAAGGCAGCATTTCCATTAATTGCTGCAACAGGACACACCTAAACCAAGCCAAATAAAAGTGTTTCTGTCCTTTGAACTTCTAGAGGCTCCTCCAGCCCCAGACTGGGCAAATGCTAATTACACCAGTGCACTCGGTGAGCTCTGGCTCCTTCTTCTGATCTTTGGGGGAATCTGGCTGCAGTTGTCAAGCACAGAGCAAACACTGGGATGAGGAGCAGGATCCCAGGGACAGGATTACCTGGTGTCCTCACAGAGAGCAAGGACGGTGGGAACAGGAACACCAGCCTCAGAGAGAGCCTTGAGGACCCTGCCAGGAGAGTCAGAGAGCTGGGTCAGCATGGAGAGGCACGAGGGCATCACTGCTGGCACACATCCTTGTAGGCACACACCCATCAGAGTCCTGGGCTCAGTTTGAAATACACTAAAATAACATGGTTGAGGGGGGTGAGAGAACATCTAAATCTTCACAGAGCCCCAGAAATCTGTCCAGCACTCTGGGAAACAAGGGGAGATCACAAGTGGTTCCCCCTCAAAACCACTGCTGAGCACACCCTGTAGCAGGACCCCTCCTGTGTGGGCACTGCTGCTCTCACCTGGACTCCCTTGGGACACCAGGACCTCACCTGTACTCCCCTGGGACATCAAGGCCTGGGGGACTGAGGCTGTCAGGAGGCTCCTTCTCCTTCTTCAGCACCAGCAAACGACCTCCAAACTTCACCAGGTAGGTCCGTGTGGACTCTCCGTGACCAAACTGCCGCAGCTCCAGAGGGGCTGGGGGGAGGGAGCAGAGGGTCAGCACTTCTCCAGGTTTCACAGCCCCCTCCTGCTCCTGGTGTGAGCTCCCACTCCGTGTCCACACCCCTCGGGGGCACAGCAAGTTGCTCTCAGGTGGCTCACAGGACAGGAATACTCCTGGCATCTCTTTGACAACTTGTGCTCAACCCCCTCTGAGTGAGGAAGCCCTAAAATGTTGTTTGTCCTTTCTGGGGGATGTGATGGATCCCTGAAATTTGGGTGGCTGCGCTGTTTGGAGATCAAGAGCCTTTCACTGATATTATTTTCCAGTCCATGACGGGAAAAGCCCACAGCTCCAGAACATCCAGGCCTTCCAACTGAAGGGCCAAACCCACTGTGATACCTGTTGGGTGGGCACCCAGAACATCTTCCAGGTACTTTTGCAGTTGATCCTTTGGGAGTTCCATTCCTGGTCTCACTGAACGAGTGTGGGGAACAAACCCTCTCACAGGAAACCCCAGGTGGGTTTCCAGCTCTTGGAGTGCTGCTTCTGGATCATCCACCTGCAGGCAGGAGGGAGAGGGGATCACTGGGGGGCAGCTGGCAGGTGAAATGTCCTGGGAAAGAAAGAGCCCTGCTTGGTTGGGATGTGTTATTCTGTGAGTCCAACTGCACTCAGGGGTTCAGGGGTCATTCCCTGATCCATGACTGTACACACAGGGATTCAGGGGTCATTCCCTGATCCCTGGCTGTACACACAGGGATTCACAGGTCCTGCCAGCACAGAGCCTCCCACCATGGTCTCCATCCTGGACACGAACCTGTGACAGTGGCACAGGCTGGGATAAGAGCTGGAATTCCCTGTGTGCAGTCCAGGGGAATGGAGTTCACTTCACTCTTCCCACCATCCCACACTTGTTCTTCCCCCAGTGGCTCTCCCACTGGAGTAAACCCCTCCCCCGTGCTCACTGTCTC
>VXAU01002879.1:105708-117199 GCA_013399695.1 Formicarius rufipectus
CGGGGGGCTCTGGCACAGCTCAGGGGTCCCCTTGGCTGGGCACAGGCACTGGCCAAAGGCAGGAGCCAGTGCAGGAGTGCCCTGGCAGCAGTGCTGTGGACTTTGAGCTGGTTGAAATGCCCGTGTTTGCTTTCACAGATCAACAACATGAAGAGCAAATTTAAAGAGACCATTGAGAAGTGTGACAGTCTGGAGCAGCGGCTCAATGACCTGCTCAAAGAGAAGCAGTCAGTGGAGAGGAAGTGGGTACCACTGCCAGGCCCAGTGCCATGCACTGCCACCCTGCTCACTGCTGGCATCCAGGGAGCAAATCTCCTGCTATTCCTGGGCAATTCGGAGCTGGTTAAGCTGGAATACTGAGAGCATGGCTTGCTTTGAAAAGGCTCTGGTTTCTGTAGGTGTTCCCAAGTGGGGAGGGCTTGTGTTGGGAGCACAGCTTGGGGGCTCTCAGCTCCTTTGGCCTGCTCAGCATATTTAGCACTCGGGGATCCTCCCTGTCCCCCCTGCTCCAGGGACCCTCCCTCTCCCCCTGCTCCAAGGAAGGTGCCAGCCTGTCCTGCCACTGTTAGAGGCATGCAAAGGGATGAGAGGCAGCTCAGCAGAGGCACCAGCACAGAGGAAAACGCAGGTCTTGGGAATTGCCTGGAGGAAAGATGAACAGCACAGGGACTGCAGATCCGTGTGCTCCCTCACCCTGGGTGGGACTGTCCTGGTTGGAGCAGGGAGCTGTGCTCAGTGCAGCCCACCTTGCTCAGTGGGAAGGGCTTGGTGTAGGATGGCAGCAAACCCCCAGGGCAAAAGCAGGGAGCTGTTGGGAGCAGGGAGTCTCTGAATAACGAGGCACCTGATATCCTTGTGGGAGCATCTTGTTTTTGAGGGAAGTGGTACCTTCAGGGTCTTGCAATGTGGCAGGAGCCAGAGGTTGGGGGTCCCTGCCTGCTCTCGGCTCTCTCAGGGTCCACGTGTGCCCTTTCTGGTACCTGTTCCAAAAGCTGCCAGTGTGTGTTCAAGGTTAGTCCCTTCTTGCAAACATCTTGTTGGCATTTGGCATGAGGTGGCATGGCCTGACTGCCAGGAGAAGGGATTCTCCTGAGTTCTGGAGTTAAGGGTTCTGCTTCACAGCACCGTGTCCCACGTGCAGGTGCCACACGCAGAGCCCTGCACTGCCCCCCCTGCCCATCTCTGCCAGGGGACAGGGGCAGCTGGGGGTGTTTGCTGCCCATGCTGCTGCCCTGACTCGTGTTTCTCCCTGCAAGGTGTTCCCAGCTCAACAACAAGGTGGCCAAGCTCTCCAACGAGCTGAAGGAGGAGCAGGAGCTGAACAAGTGCCTGAGGGCAAACCAGGCCTTGCTGCAGAACAAGCTGAAGGAGGAGGAGAGGGTGCTGAGGGAGACCTGTGAGCAGAAGGACCTGCAGATCTCGGAGATCCAGGAGCAGCTGCGGGACGTCATGTTCTACCTGGAGACGCAGCAGAAGATCACCCACCTGCCCGCCGAGACGCGGCAGGAGATCCAGGAGGGGCAGATCAACATCGCCGTGGCATCCTCTGCCAGCTCCTCCACGGCTGGCACGGGCAAGCCCTCCTCCAGGAGAGGCCGTGGCAAGAGGGGCAAGTGAGCCTGGAGTGTCTGGTGCCCCTGGAAGTGGCCGTGGTGGGGAAGGGCGGGCTCGCCCCGGGGCTCTGCCAAAGCTCAGCTGGAATCGTCTCCAGAGCTGCTGATAAAACTGCTGCCAGGCAGTGCAGGTGTCTGTGGTGTTTCAGAGCATTTCACTGCACTCTTTAGCTGTTTTTAGGCAGATCTTGATGAGCATTTTGCCTTCCCACCTTTCCAGAGCCCCTCCTGTGGTGCGTTTGCGTCCCTTGGAGCGTGGGTGGGGTTGGGGGGTGTCCGTGTCCAACATCCCCCTCCCTGCTGGGGGGCTGTAGAGTAGGCTCAGCCCAGTGTGAAAGGCTTCTCCAGTTCTTCTCCTGGATTAAAAGTATTCTCAAGTAAGAAATTATTTAATAAACAGTGTAAGTTCGATTCTATACATCTCCTTTTTGTATGTGCAGTCCTGGCACTGCAGAGCTGCTACTGCAGGAGTAGAACTGTAGTTTGGGAATAAAAAGGAGCGAGGTGTGGAAAAGAAACCATGGTGGTGGTGTGAGAAACCAGGTGAGTCCTGAAGGCTCTTGATGTGGGGGAGGAAATGCTTTGAGGGACTTTGCCACAAACTCTTTCTTCATTTTGCAGGGGGCCTTTGAGAGGCCAGTGCTTGCTGTGCTGCTCTTGGGCAGAAAGGGTGGAAGTTTTGTGTTCTGGATGCTGTTTAATATTATTTTATAGGTATTTCTACAAATTCAGTAGAGTCCTCCGTGAAGATGGGAACACGTCCCAGCATTGCAGTCCTGCAGGAGCAGGGGGTGTGCCCTCACTGAGCTGCACTGGGGAGGTTGGTATGAGCTGTTGTCCCCAAAGCCAGGTGAGGAGAGGGATGAGCTCAGCCTCTGCCAGCCTCCATTCCCACATTCCTGCAGCTGCCAGGCCAGCTGTGTGGCAGAGCTCGGGGTGCTGCCCACCAGCAGACCCGTGCTGAGCTGCAGCTGCTGCTCCCAGTGCTGTGGTCCTGCTCCAACATGGGGCACTGTCCTAAAGCTCAGCTGGCAGAACTCCCATGTTACCTGCCCCAAAGGTAGGCAGGTCCTGTCAGGGAAACTGTGGACAAATCTCTTTAGGTTTGCTTTTTTTTAATTTGTTTTCTCTAAGAGTCTAAGACTGGATGCCCTGGGGTGGAGAAGTGACTGTGCTGGTGGTGGTTGTGCTCAGAGTGGGAGTGTTTGAAGGTGGCAGGGGAGTCCCACAATTGTCTTTGCAGCCCATGGGATGCTCCTTGTCCTTTGGAACAATCATGATGTGAGGCTGGGACACTGAAACAGCTCTGGCTGAGCAGCCTGGAACACAGACATGGAACAGCCAGTCCTTTGTTGCTGCACGTGGTTCTTTGGCCAATTCAAAGGGATGAGTTCCAGTCAATGGAAGGACTTGGAAAGGTGGGTCATTATAATCCACTTCCTGACTGGATGCACTGGAAGTGTTGAACTCCCTGGGTGGGAATGCAGGGCAGCCATGGCATCCAACCACCTGGAATCTGGACCTCTTCTAACTTTGTAGCATGAATGTGCACTCGCTCCTCAGCGTGTGCATTGTCCACCCAGCCCTCTGGAGATGACTCAGGCCCCAGAGATGTACAGCACAGCTTGCTCTCCTAGAGAAACTATTTTCTTTAAGATATATTTTTACACCATTAAGATCCTCTGACCTTTTGCTGAAGGCTTGCTTTGTGTAGAACACTGAGATGCTGTACTGTATCTTGGAATTCCTTTTCAAAAAATGTGATGGAAAACAAAACCAGTGTGCAGTTCTTTGTGTGTTTGGAAGGGGAGGGAGGAGAAGGCAGGGAGGAGGACACAACATGCAGCTTGGGAGGTTTGAGGTCTTCGGAACTCCAAGGCCAAGCTGTCCAAAGGAGCTCTTTGGCATCTTTGGGCTGGGGAAGGTGGCTCAGCCGAGCTGATCTGAGCAGGCAATGCAGGGCAGTTATCCCTGGGCAGCTCATGGAAAAAAAAAGAAACAAAACAAGAATTGTTGAATAATTTGTGTTAAACCACATTCCTCTCAGTCCCTGAGTGCCCTCCAGCTTCCCCTGAAATCATCCCAGGGCACAGCAGAGCCTGCAGTGTCTGTCTGGGTGTTGAGTCACTGCTGTGGGTCAGGGGGCTCCCCCAGGCTCCTGCTCCTCTGGCACTTCCCACAAGGAAGGGGGGCTTGTGCTGAAGGGAAAGCTCCCAGTGAGGGCCAATCCATGACTCCTCCTTGCCCACCATCCAGACACCTGAGTGCCTGGAAAAAGTGTTGGCACTCAGGACCTCGGGCTGGGGTCAGGTTTTGGCATCTGCAGCTGGAGGAGCAGCTCAGCTCTGGTGGCTCAGGGGCACCACAGGACTCCCCAGCTAACACTGGCCAAGCTCCTGCTGTGGTTAAAACCCTACAAATAGACCTTTTTATCCTTAAATCATGGAAGAAACCGCTATTTGCCCAGAGGAACAGGGGGAGGGGGGGTTGTTGTCTGTGTTCGGTGGCTGGAGGGGTGTCAGAGCCCTGGCATGTGCCATGTGGGCTCAGTGGCAGGACTGGGCAGGACCTGCTCTCCCCAAAGGGCTGCCGTGAACTTCAGTGGCTCCTGCTGTTCTGGAAATTTGGGGAGCTCAGCAGGGACAGGGGCTGTGCTCCCCTCGGGAAATTTGGGGAGCTCAGCAGGGACAGGGGCTGTGCTCCCCTTGGGAAAGTTGGGGAGCTCAGCAGGGACAGGGGCTGTGCTCCCCTCGGGAAATTTGGGGAGCTCAGCAGGGACAGGGGCTGTGCTCCCCTCTGGAAATTTGGGGAGCTCAGCAGGGACAGGGGCTGTGCTCCCCTTGGGAAATTTGGGGAGCTCAGCAGGGACAGGGGCTGTGCTCCCCTTGGGAAAGTTGGGGAGCTCAGCAGGGACAGGGGCTGTGCTCCCCTCTGGAAATTCAGGGGTCCCCTCCAGGCAAAGCTCCCCAGGTGTCACCCCCAGCCACAGTCCCTGTGCCACAACCAGCCCAGGCTCCTCCAAAGGACCACAACGCTCAGTTCTCCAAGACCCACCGGAAAAATCCTGCCTGGATCTGCACCAACCGCCTTGTCTGTCCTCCTTTGAGCTCTGAGCCATTCCCACCCACCCCCCCATGGCCCCCTCTTTTTTTGGTTCCATGAAGGGGGATTTTGGTCTAATAAAGTTGCTTCAAAGGCAGACTCACCCAGGTCCCACAGCGGGACAAGGCAGAGGAATCTGGGGGGAGTTTTGCAGCACAGGAGGGACATCCACGTGCTGAATTCCTGCACACAATTCCCGAGGCAGGAGGCAGCTCCGTGCTCTGGTTCCCTCCAGCCTCTGCGGGGCAACGGTGAAGCAGGGACGGGTTTTGCTCGGAGCAGGAAGCAATTGGTGCTGTTTGCTTTCAGTCCGAGCCAAAGCCCCACACCTTCCTGCCCCACCCCTGGGCAAACATCACCGACTGCAGCAGTTACAGCTTTGCCCCTTCGTGACCTGGAAGCAATTGGTTAATTGAGTGAGACAACAAACCTCCAGACACTCACGGGGCTTCCTTCCACCTTCTCCCAGGGAGCTGGAGAGTCAAACTCCTTCCATCCCGAGCTGGTTAAAAACATCAAACACCTCCGAGAGGACAATGTTTACTTCCCCACCAGGAAACTGGGTCCTGCTGACCCTTCCCCAGGGCCAACCACAGCTCCCAGTAAGCTGCTGCTGCTGGGGGGCTGCAGCCTTGCTGGAGCTGGAGGCTCTTTGGGGAGGTTCTCCTGAGCTGGGAAAGCATGGAAAGCTTTGCTGGTGGGAGCTGTGCTCTGAGCTTGCAGGAAACTGAGATTTTGGTCTCTGCAGGTGTAGGGCTGGTTTTGTGGAGGTGCTCTGGGTGTGTGGCTCAGGGCAGGGGGTGAGGAGGAGCTGTGGGAAGCCCGAGGTGCCCGGGCTGTGCTGGGCTCTGGAGCAGGGCCTGGCACGTTCCTGGGCTGGTTGTGCTCTCAGAGGTGCTGAAGTTGGGCTGTGTTTGGGCTGTGTTTGTGCTGGGGATGTGCAGGAGCCTCCCCAGTGCCCAGAGTCAGCAGCCAGGCTGAATCCCACCGTTTCAGGAAGCTTTTTCCTGGATGGAGACCGCAATGAGCTGGTTTCCTTGCCTGCTTTCAGTGTCCTTGCAGCAGCCTTGGAGGACACTGTCCGAGTGGGACATGCCTTGGGTTTCTGGCTGCAAAGGTGGTGGGTTTGGCACCCATTTCTGTGTCTCTGCCTCCCAGTCTCCCTCTGCCCTCATGTCTCTGTCTATTTGTGACTCTCTGGTATTTATGAGTCTCCATGTGACACTTCGGGAAGAGGAGCCCATTCCCATGTGGGTTTAAGCACGTGAGGGAAGCCCACCCTGGTGGGCTCCTCTTTGGGGTGGTGGCAGACCCCCAATTCCAGGTGTGAGAGAGGTTCCAAGGCAACTTCATGGCAAAACTAAAGCAAACCCACAAGAAATCTGCTCAGCACCCAAAGCGTGACCAGCTCTCCCAGCACAATCCCTCTCCACGAGCTGCTTCCCTCAGTCCAAGCAGAAGCAACGTGGGCTGGAGAAACTCCTGGTGCTGTTGGCTCCAATCCACGGTCTGCCTGGAGTCCCACTTGGAAAAGCTCCTGCGAGGGCTGGAGGAGCAGCCAGGAGGGATGGGGGAGCTGGAGCTGTCCATGGAGGGGGCCAAGAGCTTCCCTGGGCACCTGCAGGGCTGGCACAGGGAGCAAGGAGGGCTTTTCCCAAACAATTCTGCCTGGCAGCTTCCAAATGAGCTCTGGCTTCTGGGGAAGAAGGAATCCCACAACTGGATGCTCTGTGGGCTCTGTGCAGGAGCACCAGGAGACCAACCAGGAATTCCTGGCCTCAAAACCCCCTGAGCTTCATCCCAAGGAGCCAACCACCTTCTCCTCCTTCCAAAAGCTCCCGGGACAGGAGGGAGCTGTGGAGCAGCAGCAGCAGAGGTGTCTGTGGAGGGGGGGATGCAGCAACCCCGGCACTTCCCCCGCAGCCACGGCAGCCCAACTGCAGGAGCACTTAAGAGGATTAGAGATTTGGGATCATATTTGCAGCTGCTGTAACTGAGAGGAGAAATCCCGGTGCCCTGGGAAGTGTGTGGGGCCGGGAGGGAGCGCTCCCTTGGGACCCCACAGCTGGCTGTGTGCTCAGGTCCTGCTCCTCTACAGAGCCAGGAGGAGCTGGTGTTCCTGCAGCGGGAATAGTGGCACTGGGAGCCTGTGGAAAAGTCCCTGTGAGCCAGCCAGGGTGGGCGCAGAGTGGGGGCTCCCACGCAGAAGGCTGGCACCCCTGAGCAAGGGATGCTGCAGAAGCCCTGCCAGGGTCAGGCCCAGAGGGGACATCCCTCCCTGGCCACCCCTCAGCATTCCTTCAGCAGTTGGCTCAGCAAGGAACCCCCATTTCACTGCACAGGGACATTTGAGGTCCAGCTCTCCCGTGTTTAGTGCTGTTGGAGTCCAAATGAAAATACCTGCCTGTGCCCTGCAAGCCCAGCCCTGCAGAGACACTGGTGATGCTCTGCCAGCACTGCAGTAGGAAGCCACTGCAAAAGCTCCCTGCTTTTCATCTCTGATGAGCCCTTGGCCCCCAGGATGGGCTGAGAGGGAGCATGGAATCCACTAATCCCTGTTTCTAATCTTAAATAAAAACATGGCCTTGTCACCAAGGCAGAAGACATCACTCCTTGAGCCACGTGGAAGTGCCTGTCCTGCTCACAGAGGCTGCCTGAGGTTCCCTTTCTCCACAGATGGAGCCTCAGATGATGCTCCTTCCTGGGGCAGGTTCTTCCCGAGGCCAAAATCCCAGATCTGAGCCCCAGGTGTGACGTGTTGGAGGATCTCACTCCCAATTTGCCAGATGATTTGAGCACAGCCTTAGTGAAGGGGGGAAAGAGCACCAGAGGTAACAAATTCAACCCTTTCCAAACACAGTCATGTGGCTGTCATCTGCCAAAAACATAAACCAAGATCATAATCCTAAATTTGTCCTTTGAACGTACCTGTGCCTGCTCTGAAGTAGTTTCCTGCTAATCCCCAGGGATTAACACTGGAGTGCATTGAAACATCCGAGGGGAAGGGGCACCGTGGAAATTCCTCGCGGGCTCGTAATAATAACTGAGAGCTGCTCTGTGAAGCAAACCTGAGGCTGACTTGGTTTTTAATGGACATCTGTCTGTAGGGGGAAAAAAATGCCATGGCAACTGGCTCTCTTGTTGGCACGGCTGCCTCAGCCAGGGCTGGGGAGAGGACGGGTGTCGGAGGGGCTGGGCTGCGAAACGTGGAGGTGCCGCTCGCCCGGGCTGGGAGGCAAAGGTTGTTTCTGCTCTGTGAGCACCAGATCTTGGGGGATTTGAGAGCTAAATCTTGGCATAACGATTGCTTTGTGTGCTGCTGCTGCTGCTGCTGCTGCTGCTTAGCAGGAGCCAGGCTGGGGTTCCCCCCTCCCTTTTCTCAAAATGTGAACGCTGACAGCGTAAAGGGTTCTGCTGACAGTTCCCAGGGGGGTTGCTGGGCACAGTCGGTGTCTCCCAGCCCCGTCCCAAACAATCCCTATGAATCCATGGCTTTGTCCTACAGATCCTGCAGCTCTTCTGCTCCAGGAAGGAAATGCCCTTGCCCGGGGTCTGAGGTCTGTAGGCATTGAGAGCAAGGGTCAATAAAAGGTTGGCTGTGGGTGAAACAAGCCCTGGCGCACGTGTCCCTCCCTCCTGGGCTCTGTGGGCTGCAGGGATGGACATGAGGCATGGACACCAGCATGTCCCTGCATCTCCCGGTGGTTGCAGAGAAGCAGCTGGCACACGTGGCTCAGCAGAGACATCCATCAGCCATGCCCTGGCTGCACTGGAGGGGGATGCTGGAGAGCTGAGAATCGGGAAGAAATTGCAGTAAAACCACAAATAAGGCTCAAAGACTGTACTTGATGGGAGCTGGGCTCTGTCTGGAGCTGGGCTGTGAATTCGGGGGGCTGCAGACACTGAGCAGACCCTACCCAGAGACTGGGCTGGGGAGGAAAGGCAGAGGTGGCAGGAGCTGCTCCACCTGGCTGGGTTGGAGCTTGGGCTTTGGATTTGCCCGTGGTCTGCTCTGCACCAACCGTGGCCTGGCCAGTGGTGTGTCACCAGTTAACACTCAGGGCAGCTTTGCTGACCAGCTACATCAGGTCTCTCTGGGAAGCGCTTCGTGTGTCAGAGCACCCGATTTGTTCTGCTAATATCCTTCCAAGTGTTTGGAGATCCCTGTGCTCATAGCACTGTTCACAAAGCTTAATTCTCCAAGAGGAGGGTTAGGGATGATGGGATGAAAGAACGGAGTTGTCAGGGAAGAGAAACCACGTATGTAGAAATGCTCAGTTGCCTGATTTCACCCCAAATAAATTCCTGTGCTGTTGTCCTTCTGTATGCAGGCAGGTTTTGTCTTGCTAAGGATCACCCTGGCAGCTCAAGGAAGGGAGCACAAGACCCAAAAGCAGGTTAGCTCAAGGAAATGTTACATCACACACCACTTCCTGCTCAGTAATGATTTTATCAGGCTCATTCATCTCCGTATGCAAATCCAGCCTGCACACGCAGTCACAGCTCTGAATGGGAATTGTAGTCTTGGAAAGGAGCAGCTCCAGCCTGGACCATGGATAGGAAAGGCAAAACAGGACACGACTCTCCATCAGGAATTGTGGCTTCTCTCTCTTGACCGCAGAGCAGGTGATTGAATCCTAAATCTTCCTACAGCCAGACCACCACGTCCACTGTGGGCTGTTCTTTGTCACAACATCCCTGGCAATCAAATGCCAGCTGTGATGGCAGAGAAGGGCAAAAAAAGGTGAGAAAGTGATGGAGCCAAGCCATGAAATAATAACTACAGAACGCTGGCAATGGTATGTAGGGAGGAGTAAAGAGCATGACGGGCCGTAGCAGCAATACAATCCCATCACAGTGTTGATGTGGGGGGCTCACTGCAGATGTGCTCCCCACAGGAGGGTGAGGGGCACTGTCCATGCTGCTGGTCCCCAGAGTCCAGCTGCCCCTGGACACCAACCTGCAGTTCTCTGGTGGTCACTCCTGCTGGAGCTACTTTAAATGGTCACTTCTACATTTGCTTTTAAGGTGCTTTTTTCTGAAGATGCTCAACAAACAGCAAAGAGAGGGCACAGTGGAAGCCAGAGCTTAACAAAACAAAGAATACACTGAAGGAGAAAACAAGTCAAACTGCAACTGCACTTGAGTCATCACTGTAGAGTGAACACCAATCTGTTCATATCCTGCTTTCCCAGCAAATAAGGGCACCCTAAAACGTCCTTTAGTGTGTTCATATCATGTTTTAGAAACCCTCTCTGCCTGTGGAACTTACTTTTGTGTTTTCTGACATCCTTGAATGTCAAGGGCTCCCTCTGTGCCAGCAGGACCCCACAGCACGGCTGCCCCTCCAAACCACTGCAGGTGCTTTAATGGTTCTTAACCTTTAAACCCTTAGCCACATAAACAGTCACTAATTGCTGGGAGCTGTAAACATTCTGGGCTGGAAGAGCACTGAAGTGATGTCCTGTAAAAAAAACCCACCCTGAAGCGACCTGGATGTGTTACCATCAATCTCTTACCACATTTCCTTGGGCTTTCTGTTGGTAACTTTCTTCTAAAATGAACAGTGATGAAACACACTGAGTGCAACAAATCTTGGCTTTCCAAGTCCCCTTCCTGCTGCACTTCCCCCAGCATGGCATCAATTAGGGAGTGCTCCTTGCCTGAGGTCCACAGGACCAACCAAAAGCTGTAGAAGAATTTACAAACAGCATCCTGAGCAGCTGGTTCACAGAACCACAGAATACCCTGAGCTGGGAGGGACCAGCTAGTCCAACTCCTGGCCCTGCACAGACACCCCAACAATCACCCCCTGTCCCTGTCCCATTGACCAAACCCTCCTGGAGCTCTGGCAGCCTCGGGGCTGTGCCCACTGCCCTGGGGAGGCTGTCCAGTGCCCCTCCACACCCTTCACCCTTTGTAGTCTCCCTTGAGCACTCTCTAAGAGCTTCATATCTTATACTGCAGTATTAGTATTATTATATTGCATTATATTGGTTGTTTCTTTCTGTTAGTTGATTTTGGGGATATATATATATATGTATATGAAGGTCTTTCCTTGGCTCCCCTCAGGTAAAGCTCTTTATCCCATCACCTGCAGTGAATCAGACTTCTGTTTTCACAGCACAAGGTCCCAGAATTTGTGCCAGCCCATGGCAGCACAAGCTGCCTCTGGCTCTGCAGGTGCTGATGTCTCCCACAGACACTCCTGGGCTGCAGAAATCCTGTGGCCCCTCTCGGTTTTGTGGCTGTGAAAGAGCAAAGTGTCCTGTGAGTTCACTCAAACGACTGGCAAATGCAGCTTCCTCAAGTCCCTGGCTCTGTTTAGGGCATTTTCAATGGGAAATTCTTCACACTGAGCCTGTTTTGGGCAGTGTCTGTCATTCAGGTCAGAACGTGTTAACCACAAGGCTCCTTGGGCCTGTGAGGTAAAACAAAACAATCAGTTCAACAGTCAAAATTGTAGGGAAAGTGCTAATTTAAGGAAGCTGTTCAATATTTGTTATCTTTTCACCATTGTGTGCCACCCACAACTCTTCCAAGTGCACGGGAAGGCTGTTGCTTCAGGAGCAAGGTGTATAAATAATGCCTGCCTAAGAGCACTGCTCCTTTTTATTCCATTGGAATCCTGTGGGATTTCTAGAGCATTTCTATGAATAGATTAAACTCGGAGCATTTCGAGTAACCATGGCTATAAATCAATTTAGCTCTTGGTTTTTAAGTTGCATCTGCTCTTACTAATCCTGGACGTGAATACATTTAAATTTTATTTTTTT
>VXAU01002880.1:3855-22235 GCA_013399695.1 Formicarius rufipectus
TATCCAAGGAGGAACATATTCTGTCATACTCTGATAGTTTTTTCTTGTTCTCCTTCCTGCAATTAATATCACATACTAGATATTGGAATTTGCCAAATTATGAATCTGGACATTTGTTTTCCTGTGAAACTAATATTTTCACTTTTCTGTTTTCTCATCTGAGAACCTCAAAAAATCTTTGGAATGTGCAGCATTCCTGTGTGTTACTGAAAGATCTAGAGATACAGATAGCATCAACATATATCTATAATAAAAATTATATTAATATATGTTGATACATATGTTATTTTTAATGTTAAATGCTATTTTTAATATATGCTATTTTTGCATGCAAAATATTGATTAGACTGAAGTAAAGTTTTCTAAATGACAGTAACAATTTAATTGCTTGTCTGGTTATATCATTTTCTTCAGTCCTCTAAAGTAAAGTAAATGTGGCATGTTCTATAGACATATAACTGGTGGCATACACAGACTTTGTGCATCTAGCACAGTAGTATTTGGCTTTATCCTATTTTGCTTCAGAATATGAAGTCTGCTTCAATTTGTCAGGTAATATATTAGAGCCTTTTAGGAATGTTCAGCTTCTTTTGTTTAAAGAGTGCATTCATTTATTTTAAACTGAAAGTTTGAAAATTACTAATCCAGCAGTTAATTCCATTTGCAGCTAGGTAGATAACTGGCATACTGTAGTGTATTTAAGTATAGCTAGTGTATTTTAAGATGAACTTTTCTTTTAAATAGTGCATCAAGTTTTGCTTAAATTCATTGTATCTTAAGAATTATAAATTCTGATTACAATCACATCTTAAAGGCATTAAGAACTTTCTTTTTCACTTTTGAAGAACTTGAAGGGCAATTGCAGCAAAGCAATATCACTCAGGCATAAAAATGTGGGGTTTTTTTCAGATTACTAAAGCTGCACCTCATTGTAATGTAAGGGAATATTCATGGCTGACCAGGCAGCCCTGTAATGTTTCTATCATGTAAGAGATCAGAACTTGGATTTGGCAGACATTTTATTCAGTGAATATTGAGAAACTAGTTTTGATACCTAAAGGCCAAAGTTGCTTTTTAGCAGCTTCTTAAACCAGTGTTTGAAAAGCCAGTAATGTGACGTTCTGGGAGGGATGGCAATGCTTTTGAATCTTTCCAGAAGTGCACGCTATGTATTGAAATGGTACTCAAATGAAAGAGCCCAGAGGTGAAAGGAAAGCAGAAAGTAGGAATTTATTTCACCTCATCTTAGACATGTGCAGTGTAGACATCAATGTATGAGCCAAGCAGACATGGCTAATCAGATTCCCTTTATAGTCAAGGGAGAGAAACATCTGCTCTTATAGCTGGATGCATTTGATGGAATTTGGGTCTCTTGTTTAGGATGATATAATTCTCACCTGAGAAGTGTCTTTTTATTTTTATTGCCTACAAAGGAATACAAAAATGACTAGCTTAGATGCAGACATGTAGATAGTTGTGTTTGGTTAAATAAATGGCACTTTGAAACACTGCAATTAATGGCAAGAAAAAATTGTTTACAATTTTTGACCTTTTTTTAGTAGCAGTCCAATCTTGCTGAAAATATACAATGTTAAACTAGATCTGTAAATTATAATTAAAACCTAAAATTAGGAAAGGTTATTTCTCTAAAGCACTGTTTTGCTTTTAAAAATATTAAATTAAATAAAAAGAAAAAACCAACCAACCAACCAACCAACCAAACAAACAAACAAAACCATTTTTTTCACTAATTAACTGCTATGCAGTCTTTTACTCTCTGCTTTATAAAATGCCCACAGATCAAAGGGGCTTCTTGCCTTCATCAGCACAGCAATGTTCTGATGTATAAAAGGAAGGAACAGCTCAGATGAGCCATAAGGAACAAATAAGCAGCATTATCAAAAGCTTGTCAGCAGTGGGTAAATCTGAAGGAGCTAGTTTGCAGACTGAAAAAAAAGGCAACACAAATCTTTAAAAGCAGTTAAACAAGAAGCTGTGAAATTCCATCCATGCTTATATATAAATCACAGATCATATAATTCATATGAATCACTTATATAACCATAAAGTGACTTTTGTGAATTCCATTCAGTGCCAATAACAGCAATAACCACATCTGTTTAATTCAATCAATATAATAATAGTATTTATCTACTGTTTTTTAAATTACAAATATTCCATATTATCATAGTTCTTATCATATTAGTCCTTCTTGTGCAAGTGTTCTATGTCTTCAGTTTGCTTCATTCTCACTTCTCTTTATTCCTCTCTTTCTTCTCTAAGAAGAGGGTCATGTGGCTATTTCTGGTAACAAAACCAAAGGAGTCTGCAGCATTGATTCATACAGAAGTGTTAACATGCTCCATATTGCTCATTATCTTATTTATTTCCAAATATCTTATCTCAGTGTTACTATTATTATTATTAATAACTGTATTTTGCAAAGAAATCTTAAGTGGCTTTTCTAAATTGTCAAGGTAAATTTCTTCATTTAAAATTTGGTCTGAAGCATTTAGTTTGCCTATTTGCCAATTTTGAGGAGATGTGAAATCTTTTCTAGTTCTCCCAAAAGCTAAGTAATTCTATCTCACTGCAAAACTTTCCATCTTAGTTCTCGTTTAAGATAATATAAATGTGGTCATTTAATGTACTCTTTCTCAGACTTCAAGATGCATACTTTTGACCTTTATCTCAGGGAAAAATAATGGTACAATTGTAAACTTTGGTATTTTGCTCATAGACAGTTTTTAAGCCATGACAATACTGCCCTATCTCCTAAGCTTAATTAGCTCATTTAGCACTTTCTCAGGATCTTGACAAAGACCACCTGAAAATATTTCTTTTCTGTTCTTCACTTTGCCCTTACACATAAAGAAATGTATCATGTTAATAAAACACTGAAACAGAGAAGGAAATGTGTCAAATTCAAGGTTAACTTCATAGTCACTGGGAATCATCCCTGCCTTGTACTTTGCAACTTTGGAGACTGAATTCATGTTGATTTTTTTGATGCCTAAAATCCTGGAAAATAGGCACTCGGAGAAACATTAATGGAGAAAGATAGATAAATACCTTTATTGGGAGCTTCCATGGAGGTGCACACCACTGCNCTTAACGCCACATAATATATGAGCAAGAAAGCCTACAATTCTAAAACTCTAAAGATTACAAAATACACACCAAATTTTTAGGCATAAATTTTTACATCTGATTCATAGTACTTTTTACTTTGTTTCCAATTTAATCCAAGTACGTATCAATTGTTATGAAAATCTTTGACACTAGGATAAAATCTGTGGTGATAAAATCTGTTTACCTTTTTTTTTTTCTTTGTTTGTTTTTTGTTTTTTTGTTTTTTTTTTTTTCCCTTTCAATTTTAGTTTCAAAAAAATCATGTCAGAGTATTTGGACTTGATGAGGTGGCCTGGATTGAGATTTTTGCTTAAATGTTTTAAATTTTCTTTTTCGTCACAGTACATGTTGATTAACTATACCTTTATCTGTATATATAGAATCAGAAATGTGTTTGAATTTGGATATTTCAGAACTTTCTTTCAGGACGACTCTTTGTAATAAGGAAGAATCTTCCTAAATGAAATACAGCAAGTCTTTGAAATAATGAAATTCTGCTCAGAGGAGGAGCATTGTATTTTGCAGTACTTGAAGGCAATATGAAGTTTTTTCTCATTAGTTGATTGACCTGAAAATATCCTAAAATCTGTGTACTGGAAAGATGCACAGAAAATTTTACTAGTGATGCCATATGGAATAATTACAGTGACAACCCACAAAGGGATAAAGCACTAGAATCTGTTTTGTACAGTCAGAGCAGCAAATTAATATCCCAAGGATTAACTAACCAAAGTCTGAAGTAATCAGTAGTGCAATAATTGTATCATAGACCCTGAATTCTACCCAGCTAAACTGTCACTGTCCTTCTGCCACACTGGATTGCTAATGGGAATGCTGTCTGCTAAGGAGGAGCTGGGACAGGTCTAGCATTTGACTATATTCCAAGGAACCGTGTAGACACAGGTACTTGATAATGATCTCAGCATAGCATTTTGTATATTTATTGCTTTGTATCAGTCTTTTTGTGGACCTGTGATAAAACACCACTCAAGCCTGTGATTGCTTGATAATGGGTAATGACAAAATGAACCTGTTTGCCATATAAACAGTGGCATTTCTTAACCATTCAGTGTTTCATGGTGATTTCAGGCAATGTTTCCAGTGAGTCTGAGGAAAGGAAGACAACTTTGATCACCCTGTATATGCTAATGCTTTGTAACAGAGCATTGTAGCATATGGCTTTGTAAATCTTCACTGTCTTAGGAAGCAACATGTGTTGAAACACGTTTAAATAAGGGCAGTGTTCTGCATTGCTGAATTCAAGGCTAAAAATAAGCTTGTTATAGGGAGTGTGGCTAGTTCTTATTTATTTATTTATTTATTTATTTATTTATTTATTTATTTATTTATTTATTTATTTATTTTTAAAAATATGAAAGGTCTTTTTAAAGTCACTGAAGTATTTTAATTACAATTGAGAAAATGTTTTTAGCTGGTTAAGCAGATAGCTTTTTGAAATTTAATATGTTGCATGAAAATTTCTGTTTTAACAGAATACTGCACTACAATTTTAAAAATACCAAGTATCAGAGACTATTTTGGTATGAAAATGAAGTTTCTGTATGCAGACAGAAATTTGCAGAATATATGGGCATGTATAAATAAATAGCAGAGCTAGAGAACCTGTATTCTTCAAATGATGCAGATGATTCAGTTTCTTTCTGTACATTCTTATGCTGTGTACTAAATTGGTTGCAATAGACACTGTATTTACTTTTGCATCAAGGAAGCTGCACTGTTTTCAAATAAATCTATTTTTGTCTATAGAGACCTTAATTTTGTTAATAAGTTAAATGCACTGAGATGAATATAGACACTCTGTCTGCTTTGTGATAAAGCTAAATTAATACCCAAAGGATTAACCTTCAGAGTGCAATGTTCTGAGTATTATTTTAGAAATTACTACTCACTGCTTTTTAAAACATGGCTCCACCAAAGAGGTTGCTAGTGATGGGGGGGCCAGAGACGAGGAAAACACTTCCAGTTCAACATAAGTAAAATATTCAAACTCAGCATCTTTTACCACTGTTATATCTGATGAAGTGCTGAGATTATTTTTGCTTGTTTGTTTGTTGTTTTTATTCTTATTTTCTGAAAAGATGTAGTTGCTATTTGGTAACTTTTATATTTTGCATCAGTTAACAAAAGCAGAAATCAAATTCTAGTGCCAACTGTACACCTACAAAATAACATTCTGTTAAGCACCTCATCTACTACAAGGAATTAATAATGTTTCAAAATAGCCCTGAGTTTATTTAGGTCCTTTCTTCTTAGTGAATTGATAATAGGAGGTGTGGGGTTCTTCTGTGGTTATGAGTCTGCTGAAGTCAAGGAGACAACATTGGGTCAACGTCCTTTAGCACATTTAAGCAAGAAAGGACTGTTGGATTCGACCAGTGTAAACATATGGTGTGCTATCTGAGGATGATTATTAAATCACTAAGACTTTGTTATATATAAAAGGTCTTGAGCAAATCACAGAACAGCCTCATGACTTGTGCTGCAGACAGTTCTAGAAAGTCTTTTCTGATCCAACATTGAGAAGCAGTTTCTTAAAAAGTGCACAAAACATGTTTTTAGTGACATTTGAATAACCGAACTTAGGAAAAACAAATCAAAGTAAGTCCAATCACCTCTGGACTTGAAGAGAAAGTATCACAATCATATGTCTTCAAATGTGCTACCAATCATGTATAGCAAAAGTAATTAAATATTGTATTACCCTTACTTAATAGAGGGAATATTGCTAGATTTTTCATGTGTCAGTGAAAAAAAGCAAAGATGGCTATTTCAACTAAGGACTGCTTTTACTGACAGCCTGTATGTGGCTCTGAAATGCCTATTTGAAGCCCTGTTATATTCAATCTGACTTGATATCAAGTACCTAACTTTCAGGAAAATATATGATAAATTCAAGAATGATTGAAATATAGTTCCATATAGAAGATATAGAAAACACTTTGTCTATTAAACTAAATCACACCTCAAAAGCCTAAGAAATGCAATCCGTTAGTTATAAAACTTGCTCATACTTTGTCTTAGGCTTGTGGTCTTAAATGTCTGATGTAATTTCACCCTTCTACTTTGTCTTATATGGTTTTTCCTGTCATTAAAAGATCTACCTGTATTTTAAACCCATTACGTGCTTTGATAATTATGACCTGAATTTAATGTAGCCTATTTTTTGGGTTGATCTGTATGCTTTATTTAAGTATTTGTATGGAATAAGTTGTCTTGTCTCATATAGTCAAATCCAGCAATGTTTTTGAGTTTTTAGCTCCTGTTCTTTGAAAAATCTTGAACTTGAGAAAAAGCTTATATCTACTTCTTGACAAACTCTCCTACGAGGAAAGGATGCTTTCAAAGTTCAGATATTGTCTACATGTAGTTCAGTATTTCACATGATAGTGTGAGCATTTTTCTCTTTCTTTTCAGAACATGTTAGTTGTCCTAAAATGTATTGGGGAATCATTATAGTTAGAGCTATAATGTTGTGAAGCATTATATAAATTCTGATTATTCATTATTTTTTCTTAATTCAGTAAATCATTCTGACTTTGATACTTCTGGCAGAGAATCCACTGTCCACTCCCTCTGCGGACAGACAGGCTGTGCCAGCCATGGGGCTGCCGATGGCACTGTCCTTTGCACACTTTTACCTGTAAAAAGGGACTATTCATGCACTGACTCGATAAGTTTGCCCTGACTCTCCTTGAAACTAATTTAAAAGTATTTCTCAAAGGCAGTATACGAAGAAGATTTTGCACATGTTCAAAGCAAAGCATGTGATTGCATTCTTTAATTCCAGAGCACCTTATGAAATGCAGGCAAATTATGGGAATTGAAAATAGAAAGGAAATTGCTTAATGAGTTTCACTATGCTCTATGCACACATAGTGGTATGGGATTTTTTTTCCCAAATGCAGAACTAATGTAGGGATTATATTTCATTTTACCACTTTCTCCAGAAAACAGTTTTTTAAAAGGGACAAAATCTACATATTGTACTAGAAGATTTCAGAATATTTTTTTTTTTTTATTTCAGCAGTGGAATAAATACCATGAAACAGTACATCAATATTTGAGAAAAACTTTATGCAATGAATTTTCTGTGCAACACCTGTAAATTGTTTGCTAGCATGAACATAGTACCTGGGGATTAAATTATTTTAATATGCACCCTTCTTTCTCACGTACAGTTTTTATGAGTATTGCTGAGTATTTCTGAGTATTGCTTCCACTTCATATACTCTGCTATGTAGGTGAAAATTGTCCAAACACAAATAGAGACACTTGAATGACAATAAATCATGAAACCCCACATTTGCCCCTCATCCTTCTGGAATTGGCTTTATCTCAGTCCATTCCATACCATTCACATAAAGATTCTTAAAAGTGGTCCAGATTTCTTTGTACTCACTGTAATAAGGGAATATGTAAAGCTTCCCACTGAAAAACAGGATCGACAAACACAGATTTGCTAGAGCAGTGATGGAGAAACAGGAAGGGAACTGACTTTCTACCATCATTTCATTAAGTAAAGTTTGGCTTTTTGTCTTTTTGTTTGTTTGTTTGTTTTATTTTGTTTTTCAGTTTTTGTTTGTTTGCTTGTTTTGTATTGTTTTATTTTTTTCCTAAACTTACCACACCTGATGCATATCTGTATTTGTATTAATTAATTTTTTATTAACTGACAACCATCTACACTTTATGAACAAGCTGCAACCTTCATTAAAAAGAAAAAGAGAATGCTAAGGAATGTTATCACAGAGAAGGACTGCTTTTAAAATAGGATAACAAGAAAGATTAGGATGGAAACATAACAGAGAACTCAAAACCAATAAGATGGTTATCTTCTGTAGTCTTTATAGTTGCACTGGTCACAAAAAAATCACTAAAATCAATAATATTAAAACATAAATTAGGTGATAACACAATTATAAATAATATTGGTTTAACCTACTGTATCATACAAGTTTATTTCTGTGTATTACCTAGAAATTATATGAAGGTTGAAAATTGCATTGTTCAAGCATTAGGAAGTTAAATGAAAGGATCTTATAGAGAATAAAAACCACTTTGTTTTATAATTAATAGCTACCATAATGCTTTATAGAAAAGGATTCTATAAATCTGTTGGGCAAAAATAACATTTAAGAAATATTCTTCATACATTTCCTATCTCTGTAATTAGGCTCTTAAATCTCTCTATATATACACACACTTAATACTGGCTGTTTGTTACAGTGCACCCCAAAAAACTCCAGAATCTTACAGTTTAAATTAACAGAGGAGTTTGTAACTTATAAAACTGAAGACAGCTAAAACATTAAAGCTAGGTTTGATCCTTAAACAGGCAGAGAATGTGGAATGGTCTCTGAAGAAACTGGATAATGATAAAGGTTTGAACAAGACAAGTTGCAGTTTGGAACTATGAAAGTGGAAAAAAACCTAAGAATTTCCTACTTGAAAGATGTTAGATCACATTGCTTATGAAGTTTAAATGAAACCACACCATAATGAAATGATTTGTGGGACCAATTGAGGAGTTACAGAGTTTTGCAAAGTGTAAATGAATTATAGTCTATACATTTGGCTTTCAGATATAAGTTGTTGAGAACTTTTAAAGCTATTCTAAAATTTTTCTGGAAGAATTGTGTCGTTAAAAGTAAGTGATTAGGGACCTAACAACTGTGGATGAGATAATTTTTTCCCTGCCAGTTATGAGCAAAGCATAAAAATTTGAAACAATGAATAAAAATAAGAGTACTTCAGCATTTGCAATCACAGAAATGGCTAGAGTATACTGTAGATACACTTCAGGTTGCTCTAAAGTGACTATTTCAGATGTGATAACCACCCCCAAAGACCACAAGGACTGCAGTATAAGCTATAAAACCAAGGGGTAAATTTGCCCACTGTCAGCTCTGTCACTTCAGGACTTCTGTACCCCAGACCAAGGCAAAAGAGAGGTTGTTGCTGAATGTGCTGCTCTTGGGAGTCTCACAGGCACCAATGTGCTCCTCTTAGTGCTCGTTCCTCTCTTGGCCTGACATCCATGTAGTGCTGAGAGCTATTGACCTCAGTTCTGTGGGGTACACACACATTCCCGGGAACTAGAACAAAGGAAATGTTAATGTTTTGTAGGTGCTTCTATATAGATGTTCCCAAAGTATCAAGTAGGTATGTGTATTCTCATTTGATGTTCAAAAACTCAGCTACATAACTGTATAAAAACCTTATTATTTCCAGGCAACAAGAGATCTGATCATGATCTCTACACTAATTTTGGGTTTGTGTATTAAATTGAACAAGTGATGTTTTTTCATTTTTAATTTTTCCACTAAAATTAATTCCAATAAAACCACTGTGGGGTTGGATGGTGGGGGGGGGGTATGTTATATGGGAAATATATTTTAGGGAGATTATTCTTAATAAAATTTCCAGTTTGCCTAAGAGAAAATTTAAAGTTTCTCAAATGAAAAAAGTATGTGAAGAATTTAGAGAGACTGAAAAACACTCTTTATCACCAAAATAAGTCTTAAATGTCTATTGCAGTATTCTGACTTCAGAGAAAATGGACAGATGTAACTAATCACGGTTTTTGCTATTTTCCTATATGAGTTTAGACAACAGGGAAATATTACAATACTGCCTTATATTATCTCTGTAGGACACATACGCTATCTGAATAGCCAATCTATTATTGTTTCTACAACAAAAGAAAAATTTTGAATTTCTATGCCCATTAAACAAAAGCAAACAGGATGAGTTCACCAAAACCTCTCTGGAGATTTTCGATGAAAGAATTCCCCACTGCAGCAGAATGCTTTGCAATCAAAACTTTTCAGGTTATCTGGATTTTGAAGCTACTCTGTCGGAATACTCTACAGTTCTTTTGCAACATCTGAAATACCCTGTGCAATATTCACAACCTTTACCACAGATTGTACATCTCTTTAAAAGCTAATGTCAGGGGGCAATCTTTAGAACATCTACTATTATCTCATTTTGTCACTGTAAGCTATTAATTTCAATAACAAATGCTTTTTGGAAAACAAACAGTACTCCATATTTCTTTCCATGGTGCAACTGCATTTATTGCCACATAACTACAACCTGTAGTAAATGAAAGGAAGGTGGAGGACTGTTGCAGAATGCAGAAAATTGGATATTCTGTGAATATTCTGTGAACAATTCATTGTGCAGTTCCCAGGAGAAGCAGGCCTGTGTTTACAGATTTCAAGAGAGCAGTTCGCAGCCTTGGAGTGAGAACTTATCTATAAGAAGAACATCTGCTGTTACTCCCCAAATTCCTTCAGAGAGCCATCATGGGATGAGTTCTTCGGGAGGAGTTACTTAACATTAAAACCTATGAACTGCGGACTTTAGGTGGCCTGAGAATGAACAGTTCTAAGCTGACCAATCATTTGATATAATGATGTAACTGAAAAGCATAGATTATAAATACAGTGTGTGATATGTTAATAAAGCTTTTTCCTTTCGGCTGGACTCACGGCATGGAGTGGGTGTGTGAGTGTGTGAGCCTTAAGGGGCCCGTGCTGCCCTGAATTGGCTCTGGGTGAGCTCTCGTGTGAGCTCTTATATTTCTATATATAGATATATATTTTTTATTTTATTTTACTTTAGAGGACAGCTCTGATTCCTGGAGGACCAACATTGAGGTTTCAAAATACAAAAGTGTCAAAGAGCTAGAAGAACAACAGCATTTTTACCTCACAAATAAATGCATAATCTCTGTGAAATATGTAGCTGAAACTAATTTGGATATGGCAGACTCTGAAAGCTGTAAACAAAATTTACTACTTGGATAACACTAGCAATAGTACTGGCTCTACTTTATGAGATTCTTTTAAAGTTGAATAAAGACATTTTACATTCTGCTTATTTATTAGCTATTTGCATCAGTACAATGGTGAGTAGTTCAGTAGTTGGAAGGAGGATATGTAGGTGATTCAAGAATTCATGGCTCTGAATGATAGAACTAATAGAACAACCTCCTGAAATGTCAGCATGCAGTATGAAGCCTGTTAATAAAAGGTTGTCATTTTCACAGGAAAGTTAGATAATTATTACTCAGAACAACAGAGTACAAATCTAAACATTTAGATACAGTGAAGAATTCTTTAAATACTTTTCTCTTGGTACATCTTAAAAAAAATTGTGTTTCCAATGTAGCAAGTGTTTATCTTTACTCCAGACAATGAAGGGATGAGATGCAAACTGTGATGTCTCCAGATTGTTTTGTCATATGGAAACCCAGGAGAGTTGCTGGTCATGGATTCTTTATTTCCACTTGGGTTATTAACTAGAAATCAACAGACTTGGTAATAAACTCATATTTTCTGCTTACCTATGCCCAGGCATCACAAAGTAAAGTCAGTGCTCATGCCCATATGCTAGATACAGTTTTGAAAGAGCACATTTAATTTTGAAAGGATCATAAACCAGAATATCCATATGCATAATGCATGTATTTTTGTAACAGCTAGACAAGCTAAATATCAGTATTTAGATTTTTTGCAGGTGAAAGTAAACTAGCAGTTTACTTTAACTCCATGGAAAAAGTAATAATGACCACATGTAGTGCAATTATAATAGACTTACAAAGTGACAATAACAATCATGAAGCAGTGGAAGAAAGACCTAATGGGCATCTAATCAAGGTCTCTCCCTTCATAGTCTCTCTGGAGTGTCCACATTACCAATTGTGAAATGGGGGGGAAAAAATTCTTAATCAGAAAAATAAATTATCTACCTTATGCCAGAAATGAAAATCCCAGTAAGTGTTTAAATTTTTCACAAATAGGTTGAAGTAGCAAGTAGACTGTAAGTGGCAACAGCTTCATATTCAAAAAGGTCAGATTCCCTGGTATACTCAGGCTAATGAATCCATATGTGAGGTTTATGGTTGCTTTGAGTCACCAGAGGAGTACTTTGCAGCCAAAACACATCAGTATCCCTTCCCTGATTCATGGGAAGTGTTGCTTATTTCACTCTTTTACTACTTGCATCTAATCATAAACACTTTTCCCCTGCATAGCTCATACACCCATTTAGATCACAGCTGTTTTTAACATATTGAATACCTTCAGATACACAATTATTCCAGGCTGTGTTCAACTGAATGTTGTGCCTAAGCTTCCTGAGCAAATTTAATTATTCTTTTAATCCTGATTTTCATACCCTTTCCATTTAGAATCTGCTGGCTTGAGTTTGATTTTTTTTTCCTAAAGAAATGCAGCTCCACTACCTTTATGTAATGGCCTTGTTTCATATCTTAAATTCTATGTTAATCAATATAAAACATCTGGATACACAGCATAAGACAGTGTCAGGAGCACTTCTTAATAGCTTCTTAAGTGGTAGGAATACAAAAATTATGTAGGCAGAATAAGATACTTGATGTTACTTGAAGCACAGAAATAGTTCTTTCAATTGCTATCCATTAACTCCCTGCAAAGTCTAAATCATAATTTAATTGATTTCTCATAAAACACAAAAAATATTACTGTATGAACTAAATGCCAATGTCGTGAATTGGAAATCTCCAAGCAAATGAAAAATAAACAAGCATGTGCAGAAAAAAAAAAAAGTTATATAGTTTTAAATATAGGACTTTTTGTCAATTTTTCAGAATAATTTTAATTTTTGCTCATTCAGTTTTCTGCAAATTCATCTGGATGTGTTTGGAAATAGTATGTTTGGATACCTGGATGCTTCTTTCCAAAACATACTGTAACATTATTTGCAATAAATTTGCATGTGATGTATTTTCCATTGTTCATATTTTTTGTTCATAATTGTCAAAGTGTAGGAGATTAATCTCTTGATTAAAATTGCAATATCCATCTCTTTTTGGCTCTTTTAGTTGAATTTGACAATTGCAGGTTTATTACTAATTAAAATTAACAATTTATTTTTACTCCCAAATAGTTTTCTGGGTTATTCCTGGCCTAAAAAATCCAATGACAAAGACACATTGCCACTAACACCCCTGGCCTAACTCTCCTTCCACCAGGGCAGGTTAGCCTATCAAGAATGAACCTTGGAACTGGGCTTTAGAGTGATAAGTGGGTCAAAATTGTCTCAGGATGGTGTTCAGAAGCAGTATGAAAGCAAGTTATAAGCGTGTAGCATCATGAGTATGTCTCACTAACACTTCATGGCTAGACTTCGCGAACGAAGATTTGGGAGGGTTTTACCCACACTTGCTGCAAGCGCGCTGATGGTTGATAAGGCTGATGAGAGATAGGCAAGTCCAGTTGCAAAAGGCACAGCAGAAAGTCTCCATAGGTGGTACTGTTAAGGCACAGTTCTTTCTGTGTTGTCTTTTCTCCTCCAAACTGATTCTGTGTGCAGTTTCAAAGGAGACAGCAGCGTTATAGATTGTGTGTCTCCATGTCTCCCAATTGGAGGCCAGAGTGGACCACTGATGGTGGTCAATATGGCCAAGGCTGAGGTTCCTTGTATCTCTTCTTGTTTCATGTGGCTACTTCCATGGGGAGCGAAAGTGTCACTCTAAATACAACCAGGATCTAGAAAATGGATAGATAAGCCAGCATTGCTAGCTCTAAGAGTGCTTTTTGCAAGTGGTGGAGGTTATGACACTGCTATCCATCCCTTTTCCCTCACTCAGTTTGATATTGTGGACTTGACTAAAGACTTCAAAGACAACTCACAGAAAATGAAGTAAACAGCATAGGAATACACAGAACATACAAAATCTCTAGTTTTCCAGCATTTTTGTTAGTCTCAGCCCTGAATACCAACAAAAGTGTACTGGAGAATAAATTCATCCTTTCAAATAGCCTCCAAAAACCGATGGGCTTTCTGACCTGTCTGTGAAGACTCAAACTCATGTTCAGTCCATGAAAAGCTTACTAGTGAGTTTTCCAGTCTGACTTTGAAGGTGATGATGCTGTCATTGAACATTAAAGATGAAAATTACCTTAACATTTTGAGGACTTGAACACATTTTTAAATAAGATTACATATATAATATGTAATACTCTGTGAGCTAGAGATCTCTAAACTGGAAAAATCTTCTCACACGCTTGAGATGTGTCATCTCACCAAATTTTAGATACTGAGAGTGTAGAAATCTGAGTTAATCTAGACTTTTTCTTAGAGAACTGAAGAAAATGATCGAGAGTAGCACTTTCAGGGGACAAGTTGCCTGGCTTACTTTATACTTTGAAATAACAATTAAGTGTATCTCTAGAGCTATATAAACTAAAAAACAAAAACAAAACCCAAAGAAAAACAAACAAAACCACCCAAACAAAAAAAAACAACCAAACATAAAACCCCAAACAAACAAAAAAAACCCAACATAAAACACAGCAAAGATATTAATAATTTTGATTAATCATTGTACTTTACTTGTGCTGTACTGATTATAAATATTATCTCTGAAAGAAAGAAAAAAGGCAGGGAAGGGAAGGAATAGAACTAATTGTGGAGAATATTTTTAATTTTTTTTTTTTAATATATTGAACCATTTCTCTGTTCAGTCAAAAGGTTTTGGCTGATTTGACCGGTACTAATTGTGAAATCAATATTGATTTTCTCTGGAAATCCCCAGAAGGTAGAAAATTTTATATTTTTTCCCACTTTTCCTTAATCATCTTAGAATTTTATGTGGTACAATAAAAAGTATTCTCATTTCTGACCAGAATATTTCAACATTACATATGGGTTACTGTAACATAAAATAAGGGCAAATGCATAGATAAATCATGTAGTTTTCTTCTGCATTATTATGGATTTGCAGTGTTGCTTTTGACAAAACTTGATTAAACAGTTTGTATATGAAGATGAATGAGCCAAACCCCAAACTTACATTTCAAAGTTAAACAGTTAAACAGTTCACAAGTGTTCCTCGGGTGCAGTGAATTATGAATTCTTCTGATTTTCTAAACAGAATTTCTTCTAACTCATATAATATGGTTTTATACATAGAAGTTCCTTAAAAAGAGTTATTCTGTGATGCACATATAAAGATGGTCAATATGGTTCTAGTGCTTTAGTGTATCTGGTATTATTCAGTCTATAGTATGGGTCCAACATATATTTCACATACAATGAAAATCCATCTTCTGATTTTAAGTAAGAGAGAGAAATACTTATTAAGTATTACTAACCACCAGAGCCACAAATCATTATTAACAATGTACTACCAACAGGAAACCTGGGAAAGTTAAAACAGTTGCAACAGCAAATGTTTCTGGGCTTTGGCAGTTGGTGATTTTGTGTCTTGTTTGTTTGTTTGTTTTGTGCAATTCATATTGCACAAAAAAAACAGTGGAAATGTGAGACTGGATTAGTTTGTCAATAATTTTCTAAGACCTTGTCAGGTTTTTGACAACACAACTACATTGAAAAAAAGCAAAAAGAAAACCAACCAACCAAACAAAACCCAAACAAAGAGATTGCTCCTTCTGAAATTGTTATTACACATACTAATTCCTTGAACTGAAATAATATAGAAATGTTTTCTTCTTTTATAAAACCAACATTACTTAAAATATTGATCTTAAGAATTTTATCACTAATGGCATATATATAATGGTATAGATATATTCATATATATACGAATGTACACATAAGTTTAGACATTGTTTTTATACAGCAACTCCACATTTAACAAAACCCTGCATTAAACAAATAAAGCTGCTTATATTCTCTTTTCTGTTGTTGTTTTCACCGAGCAGCTATTTTACAGAGAAATACTCCAGAGCAGTTTTCTTAATTCAAAAATTTAGTTTTAGCTGACTAAGATAGCAAAGAGAATTTTAGACTGATTACAATTAATATATAAATTGAATCATAATTGATAGGTGTCACAAAAGCTTTTAAAACCTAGGAACTAAGTCCTAGAACTTTGAACAATGGTATGTTTTAGTTACCTGTATGTTTTAACAAGTCTTTATGCAGATACTGTTAAAGTAATTTTCATCCAGTGAGTAGTTACATAAAGGGAACTAATATCATGGCTCTGCTTTTTGTTTTGTTTTGTTGGGTTTTTGTTCTGGTTTTTTTTTGTTTGGTTTTTGTTTGTTTGTTTGTTTTTTGTTTGTTTGTTTGGGTTTTTTTGACAAAGTAAAATCTACTCCTTTTTTTCACAGTATTATAGAAAAAATTCATCATAACATGAAAATTGCCTTCTTTTTTTGCTTTTTAGTCACTTTTTTTTTGTCATACATACTTTTTTTTTTTTTTTTTACTAAAATGAGTGCTTAAATTCTAAGTTTGGCCTTATGAGGAAAAGATGTGAATTCTTCTCAAGATGTTGACTTGATATGGTCTGATAACTTCTGTCAAATTCATACTGAAAAATAGCTTTTCACAGTGAAATCTGCCAGCTTTAATGAACAAGATTAAGCATAAAAGATATGTTGCAGTCTAGATAATAGGTCTATAGCTAAAACTTACTGCAGAAAGTTAATTATTGGTGAACAAAAGGTGGTATGTAAATGACTTTTATGTAGATGGATTTTTTTTTTTAATTAATTTATACCACTCAACCCCGGGAACAGTTCCTGAATGGAATCACAGAGGATACCTATTGCTTTTGTTTTTATGCTGCAGTTAGACCTAGTGTATGAACCCTCATTTGACCAGAATAAGGCAACACTGATCTAAGCTAGTAGCAATGTAATGAAAGAAGTAATGAAATCCAATGAACTGTATTGAAAAAAATCTTTAATTCCAAATCATATCTGTTTGAAATTTAATGACATCACTTTTTTTTCTTTCTTTCTTTTTCCCCGGAGGTATCCGAAACAATCTGATAGATGTAAACCAAAAATACATATATTGCAATATGTGATAAGAGTATGGAAGGAAGGTAAACTCCTGTGCCCGGGTGTTGTGCACTTTCCACCTACACGTACACAGCATTGAGTTTTGGCATTGCCAAGTTCAGCTGTTCCTGTTCCATCCAAATACATAATAGCATTTCCCACTGATTCAAATATTAGTAAAGAAAGAACAAGAAACTTCTAATTAATAGATATGTTTTAGATAATTGGTGAATTTGCTGATACACCTGTGAATTTTGGTCCTGTCTATTCTCAAAAGTACAGCATATAGGCTTATTATCCAGCTAATAAATCTCATTTTGGTGACTATGGTTATCCTACAATTATTATGTCATAAATTTGTAAGACAATACTTTCCCCAGTACTCATTTTAGACATTCCAGAGATTGGACAGGAAGGACCTGTGTAAATCCCAATTGCTCAGCTGGCAAATTTGTTCCATAATATGTGTCAAAACCCAGCTTGTGATTTTAATATAATAGTGCTGAGTATTCAGTGAGTAAAGTCATCTTTGAACTCACCCCAAGACAGTCTTGTAGAGTACTCTTTTCATATATAGTATGAGAGCAAAGAGAGACTTATTCTAAACTGCATCCATCACTGGTCTCCCCAGGTTACAGCAAAGGTTGACAAGGACTTGAGCTTCAGTAAGAAATTGTCCTGATGTTATCTTTCTTTCAGAAATGCCACCATTGTGCAGGTGTGTGCGCGGTGTCACTGGAGCTTATGTGAAAGCTCTGTGACATCAGAGAGAGACACAGAATTATACTGCTTGTATTTCATACAGGCACTATACACTGTAAAGGCATGACAAAATAACTGTTTTGTGTAAAGCACTAGACCATCTGTTTTGCAATTCGTTGTACCAGAAGAACACTGTCTCTTTCCTAAACAGCTCTGTACTTCAGTGTCTGAAATTCAATATAGATATTCAGTACAAAATCTCAGGAAGAAAGATCAGGTAACTGAAAATTTATCCTTTCATTTTAAGAAGTGTGCTATTTGGCTAATAAGCACAGATAAAATTGTGTTTTTTTTTTCTATCAGTCACTAAGTCATGCAAATATGAAGAAATAAAGTCAGGATTTTTTTTTTTTTATTTTTTTTTTTTATTTTCTTTTTCCTCTAAGAGGCAATGGATAGTCTCTACTTACCCTGAAGTATTACGGAAGGAGGAAAGCAATGTTTACCAAAGTGGGAATAGATTCATGACAGTGGTTCATCTAAACTCAACCTTTCCACCACTTACCTCTATCAAAATTTCAAAATCATAGTCCAGTAAGTCTTTTTATTAAAAAGAAAATGTCTTAACAAATGGAAGCATCTCCATTGTTAATGTCCAACAAAAACATATATGTTCATATACTCAAGTGAGTATGAGCATATTATTTTAAGTTTCAT
>VXAU01002880.1:22639-49849 GCA_013399695.1 Formicarius rufipectus
AGGTTTTCTATTCAGAAAAGATTATTTCAAAACCAATAAATTTCCACTGACTGGACTAAAATTATGCCTTCAGTGCAATTATGAATGATCTCTCATTTCTTAAATCTATAATGTTTTACTGCCTATCTGCAAAACTCTTATAGACAGATATTTCTGATTTTTAAATTAACAACTCACTGTTTAAAAACATGTAACATTTGGTAACATTTTCCTAAGTTAAATATTTTAAGTTTTTTTGGTTGGTTGGTTGGTTTTTGGTTTGGTTTGGTTTGGTTTTGGTTGTTTGTTTTTGTTTGGTTTGGTTTGGGGTTTTTGTTTTTTGTTTTGTTTTGTTTTGTTTTTTCAATATTCTGAACAGAATAAAATGCTTAATTAACCACACCTTGAGGAAAGATGCCACCTAGGAAGCAGGTAAAAGTAGCCAAATGAGTTTCCCTCTAATCTTGTTTCAGATTCAGAATATTGGGAAGCTGCAAGGATACTTCATTTTTCAAACACAGGTTCAATCTCTCCTGCTCTCCTTTTTATTAATGTTAATTGATTTCTTTTTTTCTGGGCTACTGGAAAAACTCCCAGTCTCTAATAATTAAAAAACTATTATAAACAAAAAACCCAGAAGCCTAGTTTGGCATTTGTTCCAAACTCAAAATTTTAATACATTATAACTACTAATGTTACAAAACTATTGAATTGAAGGGAATTTGTTAAAGATGTGTGCAACAGCAACAACCTTTTTAGCACAACATTTCATTGTCTTGTATCCTGTTCGTTCTGGACTTCAGAAGAGAAGTATAGGGGTAGATGACTAAGAGTAATAAGTATATATTTTTAAAAAATAATACAGTGCATGTGGGTTTCTTGTTTGTTTTGTTTTTTCAATTTTATTTCCCAAATATACATGGCTTCCTAATTGCCACTGATGATTGCATCTAGAACCTTGTAATTTAAGGAATCTTTGCTTTACATACTATCAAAGAAACAGTGGGTATTTCCAGAAATACACGTGCCTGACAGACACTAATTGCTGAGGTTGCACACGATCCTTCTTGCTCAGGACACAGTTAACTGAGGAGTTACTGTCCCTGAAACCGGTTGAGGTTCATAAAGTTAAGAATCTGAAGGAGACAGAGAGGAGCCAGCCATACTTAGCAAAGAGACAAGACTTTTGTAGAATTTTTAATTAATAAATCTCTTAATATGCTTGTTTGGTGATTCCCAGAAATAATACACTGTAGACAATGTTTTCTTTACTACAGCTGTAAACCTCTTCATTTCTGTTTTCTAGAGGAACTGGAAGATATCTATATGTGCTACGTGAAAACACTAAGCAAAATCACAGTGCTTGCTTGCTTATTGATTTCTTTTACAATTTCATAAAAGAATTAAATATGTGATTATAAAAAAAAATAAAAATGCAATTTCAGGAAAATATCTCTTTTGATTTGAATAAAAGCACACTGATTGTATGTGGCAGTCAAGAACTAACAGCCCCTGTTTGATGGGGGTGCAAACAGGAACATCTATTGAAAACTACAACATGCAATATATATGCTCAGTAAATTAATATTCATCCCAGGGTTTGACTTATGCTAAATGTGGGAGGAAATATTACAACTAGGGGATCACATTGGGAGGAGTTGTTATAACTAGGAGGTAACACTCTGTTCACTATGCAGAGAAAAATGGTAATGGACACAAGTTAGAAACACAATGGAGTCCTCATCTAGGTTCAGTGTGTATCCACAAAGTAGAGGCAGCTTCATACGTCTTAGAGACAGGGTTTTGCAGTCTTTTATCTGTCAAGAGATGTCTATTCAATGTTCTGCCAAGGTTTCCTTAACATCTCTGTTAACTCCTTTGTTGCCAAGAGGTTTTGTACTCCAACAATTGCAGACTTTTACTCTTGTATAAACTGGGGTATTCCTGATACACTGAAAGGAAGATAGGTAGATACCATTGTGGAGAATTTATTGTATTAGGACTCAATATTGAACTGTTTGGTTAATAGAGCCAAAATATTTTCTTGTATGTAAAAGTATTAATAGAATAAAACTAGGAAAAGTAGTGTTATATGGAAATATCAGCATGTATACTTGCTGATAAATTAATCACTTTACCTAACACAGTTCTGATATAACGGTTGTTTCTTGCTTCTCAGAAGATCAAAAAGAATGTGAAAAGGCATACCAAACATTACTTTCTCCATTTTTCTTAGGTTGATCTTATACATGTTGAAGCTGAAGAAGTTAAGAAATCAAATTAATGCAGCAGTTGGTGCTGGATTGACCCTGGCTGGATGCTGAGTGCCCACCAAAGCTGCTCTATCTCCTGTCTCCTCCACTGGACAGAGGAGACAAAAAATATAGCTGAAAGCTCATGGGTCAAGATAAGGATAGGGAGGGATCACTCACCAGTTGCTGTCATGCACAAAACAGATTCAGTTTGGGGAAATTATTTATTACCAATTAAATGAGATTAATAAGAAAAATAAAAATCTTGAAAATACCTTCCCCCTACCCCTCCTTTCTTTCAAGGCTCAACTTCACTCCTGGTTTTTCTACTTCCTCCCCAGCAGCAGCACAGGGGCATGGGAAATGGACACTGTGGTCAGCTCATCTCATGTTGTCTCTGCTATTCCTTCCTCCTCAAGGGGAGGATGCTTCGCAGTCTTCCCATGCTTCAGTTCCCTTCTATGTGAGACAGTTTTTTCCCCTCCTCTTAACTCTGTTATCTCAGATGAGCTACCACCATGGGTTTAACGTTGGCCAGTGGTGGGTCTATCTTGGAACTGGCTGGCATTGGCTCCATCAGACACATGGGAAGCTTCTGGCAGTTTCTCACAGAAGCCACCCCTGTTGCCCTCCCAGCACCAAAACCTTGCCACACAAACCCAGTGCACACTTCAGCAATGCTTTGTTGTAACTGTTCTGGTCTCAGCAGATAATTAGACCAATGTTTGTAGAATGAGGTAATATCTTTACTACATAGAATTAGAGAATCATACAATGGTTTAGTTTGAAAAGGACCCTGAAGATCATCTAATTCCAACCCCCCTGCAATTGACAGGGATACCTTCCACTAGACTGCTTTCAAAAGCCTCATCCAACCTGGCCTTTAAGACTTTTCCCTAACCTTCCTTTTATCACAAACGTACCTATAGAAGATTTTCTTGTTGCCCTTGATATTTCTGGTCAGTTGTAATTCTATCAGGGCTTTAGATTTCTTAAACTGATCCAAGCAAGAACACTTGGAGATGCACTTGAGACAGCTATCAAAATCTGTTTATGAAATTAAGAGTGAAGGGACATTTCAGATAGAGGTTATAGCTATGTAGATAAATAGCCCTGTGAACATTATGTAGGAGATCATCTTGCCACAGATGACTATTGGACTGTTAAATGAGGGACCATTTTAAAAAACACTGAGATGTCCTGAGTGGTATTAATGGAAGTTTAACTATCCAAGCAAAGAGTGGAAAATATAAATGAGAGGAAATAAGACTGAGGGTATGTGTGCGGATGTAGCACACAATTGATTTTTAACTGAATATGTGCATCAGCTTAAAGGGAAGGAAGTAACAGTGGCTCTGACATTAAATAATACTGTCAAAGACATACAGTTAAATAAGCTTGTCCTGAGAGTGGATAAAGGCTTAGAAATTCAAAGAAATTCTTAACCTTTGTATGAGGTGCAACAGAGTCTGGAGGACAAAACGAGGACAAACAACTGGAAGCTTGACTCACTAGCTAAGTGGCTAAGGGAACCAGGTAGTAGGCAGAAGATCAAAACCTTGATCTCAAAATCAACTCTTTTTTTTCCCAGTAATCTAATATAAAATGCACAGAGTCCCTGGAAGTGATGTCAGACCTCAGACTGACTCCTATCAGATGCAAACTCTACTTAATACAGTCAGGAACCATAAACAGATAGCTCAAATGAGATTTAGTGTTTCATTTTCATGTGCTTCATCCTTTTAAAGAGACAAACAAGAAATAGGGAAAACCACAGGCAGAAGGAAGTACTGAAAATAACTATATAATAAAAGGAGTTTCTACAGTTTTCAGCAAAACTGAATAGTGAATTTTCCCCTTTCCAGTCTCATATATTACTAGCCAAATATGAAGATGCATGCAACAGTAGGAGACTTTTAAAAATCACACAGAATAGAGATTTCTAAATTGAGAGTTCCATTAAGTTGACAGTACAAACTAGCATCACTACATGGCAGTTATCTTTGTCAGCTCTCACTGTCCTCACCAAAATTTCACAGGAAATGTGGAACTAATAATTTGCTTTGAATAAGAAGAAGCTTGAACTTTCTGCTCATTTGTGCTCAATGCCTAGGTAGTTAGTATGTCCTATTTAAAGGTGAGATTCACATGGTTTTAGCCCAAGGTCCCTGCTCATTCATGTTGGTTTAAAAAGGATTACTGTCAAGAGAATTTTGCCCTTTGTTGTGTAGCCATGTTAACTGTATGCAAGTAACACAGGAAGATGTTTAGTGATGGAGTTTTGAGAGAGGACCTGCATGAACTGAAAAAAAAACAACCAACAAACAAACAAACAAACAAAACAAAACAAAACCACAAAAAAAACCCAAACAAACCCAAAAAACCCCCCAAAAAACCCCAAACAAAACAAAAACAAAAAAACCCATCCAAACTATTTTTAATACTTAGTTCTTCAATTTGGAAAAACCCTTTACAAGTAATGCAAATTGTAGTGTTTAGAATTTTAGAATCATTGAGGGATGGTTCTTTTACATGTTGGATACTTAGAAGTAAGAAAAATACTCTTTGGTATAGTAGATAATCTGTTCTGCATTATCTGGGCAAAGAAAGTCTGAGAAAGTGTTACAGACAGAATGGAAGCTTCATGCAAAGTTTTTTAGGGAGGCCCTTTTGTTGTGTTGTAAGGTTCAGAAAGGGAATCCTTGTTTTCTAAAGTCCTTCTCAAAGAGGAGTCTATCCCGAGCTGTATCCCATCCTAGTCCCAGTCTTGGTCAACAGTTTATGTCTAAAGGATTATATAGGTGTAACTGAGCCTTTATATGACTTTGCCTTGCATTATTAAGGAGGGCATACCAAATACGTCTATATGAATAAAATAAAGTATATCTTTAAATTGGTGATGGTAATGATAATATACTACAATACTTTAGTTGGAATTATTTCCTATATAGATAAATATAGCCACTAATACAGTGCATTATTAATTAAATCAATAATTTCAAAGATAGCTTAATACTTAAGTAATACTTAAATAAGTAGATGTTACTTATCCATACAAACTGGGGGAAAATCACTTTCTCAAGGACTAGCCCTGAGTAATGTCTCCCACTCAAGGGAGGACTCTCCCCATGCACTCCTAGAGGGGTGTGTTAGAAGTCCCCACCATTAAAAAGTGGGTCTTAGCTTTTATAGAGCAAAGTGATTGACTGTCAATAATATTTCTCCAGGCCACCTGTGTCAGCTCAACAGCCTTTAGGTCATTTAGCATTACTATTTTTGCTTTGTTCCTTTATCAGAAACTTTGTCTGCCACATTGTCAACAGTTCTGTCAGGAAACATTGTTCTTCACATCCTCTGGAAGTTTAACTTTTATATTGATGAGTCAACCTGGTCTCAGCATTCTTCAACACTAAAAGCAGTGTGACCCATCATCCCTGATAACTTTTGCAAGTAGTGTAAATTTTGAGCTGTTTTACCCCCATTTAGGCAGAGCATCCTGCTACGAATAGCCCTATGAAAAGAAAAAAGTTTATTGTGAGATATGAGAATATATTGAAAGATGAGTTTATCACCGCTATCAAGCATCAACGAAACAAAATAACCAAATTGGATCTATGCAAACCCATGCTTTCTATATTAGATTCACCTTAGAAATAGGCATGCCTGATCATCTGGCATTACACATCATGAGAATCAACGCTGCAAAGATGTACTCTTCATCTGATGTATAGCTGACCTGCAATCCAGACAAAGGTATGGTGGACAACTTGGATTTACTGAACAGTACAGAGGAGAGGATGAGGGATAGAACTCCATTAAATTCTTCTTTCTATATTTATTCTTCCAGGGCACTTTACCCCTTCATCCTACTACTCCAGTTCTGCAGCTCAGGTCCCTTATGTTCACATTACGTTTCCTTTATTTCTTTAGGTCCCTCCCCCCGTATTCCAGCCCCCGTACTGCCACATATCCTAAGACACTCAACATATCCTATCCCTTGTCTTGCTTTCTTTTTCTTCTTCCTTGAGAGCAATTTCAACAGAGTCCACTTCAAAGCTGCAAGTTTTGATGCTTTCTTACAGGGACGTAGGTTAACTCATCCCCTGGGTGAGATCTAGGCTGCTACTTGGACAGATCCACTGTGTAGTCAGCTTACATGAGTAGAACTTGGCTGAATGAGCAGAACAAAATGATTAGATTTGGCATCCTAGGAATTGTAATTTCACCTTCTACCTTTCACTGCAGCACTAAAGATTCAGCCCAGCTCCCCCGATAATCAAGCTGACATAAATTGCAGCTATTATGGAATTCAAGCTAGCATTTTGGGGTGTGTTCAGGAACCAAATTAAGAGCACTCCTGAGCAAAACTTTTAACTGAAACTGCAGAATGGATAGGATTTTTAAAAAGAGCAAATAGATGATAGAAAGAAAAGAAGTTAAAAGCAAACAAGAAAAATTATTCACAGTTAGCCACACCTTCCTCATACAAAGATGCTGAGATATTTATTGAACTGTAAATAACTCCCATGCCTTCAAAGGAAATTCTGTGTTGTCATAAAATTAAATATTCTATTTCATATGAATATTTCAAATATCTTGGATGAGATTTCTAAATCCAGTGTCTGTAAGAGATATTGAAATAAATGAAGACTATTTACAGCCTTGAGATACTTATTATTGTCTTTTATACTTTGGCACATAAGAATGTTGAGTTAATTAAATAAGAACCAGAGCAATGCTCAACAGGTTTTGGAGTGTTAAACTATACCTGAATAGTGTTCAAGGTCATTAGTTGTAATGGGGTCATCAAACCAATACTCTATGCAGAACTTGTTTTCAGTTTAGCAATCGTGTTTCATGTAGTCTGTGCTGATTACTAGTAACAGCCAGTTTATGTCTTTCACCAAATATGCCTTTCACAGCAGTAATAATAGATCCAACAAGGCCTTTTCAAGAGATTTCTTTTATCTTTAACTCAAGTGGATAAAGTATTCCTGCCATTTTCTTGATGTTTCTTATGTCATGGTGTAGAAACAAGGTTGTTCTTTGAAAATACACTACTTAAAGTTTGGTAATGCTCTTCAGAGGGTCAAATAACCATGGTGGAACTTGGAATGAGTAGGATTACTATTATTGACTTAAGTTAATTATGTCTATAAAGGCTTTATTTTTCTCCTTCAGTTCTGAGGAGAGGAAAAAATCATGGAACTAGTAGTGCAGAAGTAACAGATGCCATTAATTGCACAGAAAGGTTTCTGTTCCTCAGGAAATAGCTGTCTCAGGTTGTTCTCAGTGTTCTTACTACACTGCTATCTATTATTTTAGTCCTATTCTGTAATGTAGTCTTCAATACTTAACAGCCTAATGTGAATATCTGTGGCTCTTTTCAGTCCTTGTTTCTACACAATGTAAAGCACATTCTCAGCAGGAATCCCACTGGGGCATGGACTATTGTACATATAATTGCTAAATATTGCAATTACCCTCCAGCCATTGGTACCTTATCTAAATATTTGCTACTATTCAGTCAAGCATATTTGCCTCATAGACAGGTTTGTCTATGGGGAAAGAATTATAATCAAATGAATTAAAAAACATAGGTGAAATGTCTATGTAAGCAGTAATGTATTGGCACAAAATAATTATTCAATCCAATTAAATAAACCTTAATATTATTCATCCAGTAATTTGTATCCACACAGGGACTGAATTGTTGGATGTTTTTCTTCCTACCAAAGACCTATAGGTTCAATTTCAGCTGATAATTCTAAAAATTTCTGCTCAAGTCAAAGAATGTGTTTACAGAACATTCATGTCACAATTTGAAATGTAGGCACAATAACTTTTCTCATTGTGGCATATGATTAAGCCTGTTTATGCATCTATATCTATTACATTTCCAACAGACTTTATTGTAGAAATTCCTTTCTTAGAAAACCAGAGGGCTTACACAAAAAAAAAATAAAAAAATAAAAAAATCCTGGCAGTAGATTTATTTTGGAGTATCCTATGTCTTTCAGTGATACTTTCAATATAAGTTGTATAGGCACATTCTGTATGTGGAGATCTGTATAGTTTATAAGCAAATACCAAATAAATCCAGAAAATTATTTATTACAAGCTCTGAATCCATCATCCTAAATCATTCTTTTCTAACTGCTTTAACTCAATTTGAACTATCCCCCAATACTTGGTGAATTGAATTGAATTGAATTGAATCTTCATTTGAAAAACTATAGTGTAGTTCGAACCTTTTGGCCCAGGAGAGCCAAATAAACATCTGCAACCCTGCAATTCAGCATAGAAACCTGACTGCAGATATCTCTATTAAAGATAATCGGTTATTTCTCAATTAAAAATGGACAATGACATTTCATAAACATGGGCTTTTTGAGGTTAGGAAACAGGTACTACATGTTAAACATGTACATTAAAAATCATATTGTTTTCCCATGGCTCAAGGCATCCATTACCACTAATGCAAACACCCAGAACTTGTAAATCTAGGTTGCTTTCACAGAGACACTACACTTTGAACATTGGTACTAGAAAATGTTTCAGCTGGAAGTAAAATGAATAAAATCAGAGCAGTTTGATAAATCATCAGATGTTAACACAGCAACTTGCCTCGGGCATATATATAATCAACCAATTAAAAGGACATCATGATCCAATCTAGTAAGTTATCAAACTCAATGCTAATGATGGAGAAAATCATATGTCATATGACATACGAGAAAAAGGGAGAACTATGTGAAATTAGTGCTTGAACAGACTCATGGGGTTAGCAGAATATGTCCTAGCTGATGTTGAAGGGAAAACAATAGAGGGTTTGGGAGTTTTTGTGGTAGATTGTTATTCTAATTTGAATATGCTATGCTGCAATGGTATTTTCCTAATTAAAGATCTATAGCCAACCTTGCTAATCCTAGCAATAATACCCTATGAATAGGTTAATAAAGGCTGTATCTATGGAAATGCAGCTACAGATTTTTTCCTGGTATCAGTTAGTTACAACAGAAAGTTCTATTGCTTGTCACAAAGCACCTACAGACAACAAGTGCTCAATATAGAAAGTCAAAAAAATCCCCCAGGGTCTTCAAAAAATAGCCTCAAAAATGGCTCACTAGCTGAATCTCGCATAACACGTAACATGTGTCTAAAAGATTCAGTCCATCAGCTCTACTGAAGCAGCAATTTATGATCTTAGTTAACCTCAAGTTTAAAAATATTTAGGTTGATTCTATAACCTCCCTTTTCAGAAAGGAAGCTAGTGTTTTCTTCAGCCCTATTAAATATGCTTATTGTTCTAGTAGCTCTATAGGCATTTGTCAAAGTCATTCAATCGTGACAAAAGGATTGATAAACTGGGGGACAAAACTCAGAAGATACAAATAAATGGTGATTCGGTCTAGACACTGCCACTATCAAGTGGCTTTTTTTTTAATAGGATTTTTTTTTTTTTTTTTTATTAAAAATGCTTCTTCACTGCTAGATCTGGACTTGAAAAGTGTCTGCATTAAAATAGACTGTGCACCAGTCTCTAGTGGGCTGAGTTGGATGGAAAAGCACATACACACAGTGGGTAATTTCTGCAAAGGCCTGCATCGGCATCACTGCCAGGTAGTCCCAGGTTGCATGAGAAGTAATCCAACTTTCACAGTTCTTTAGTTCTCTGAGATCTCTCCCCTTCACGAGGAGAGCAGTGCCTTGGCTCCTAACACCCCCTTGGCTTCTGTGATGCTATCAATGAGAGCATCTCTCAGGCTAGCTCTGCCTGTTGTGGCTGGCATCGTATTTAAATGTAAGTTATTGAAATGGAAGTAACAGTTAAATAAAAGCATGAAATCTTCATCCTCCAATTACTAAAATAAATTATGACTGCCCTAGAAGAAGTGTAACATAATGTTAATTAAATGCAATGTCACAGAGCATTTATTAACCAAACGGGTGTTTTTTCTTGCAATAGAACTTGTGTTAATAAGCAGATGCTAAAAGAAAAAAAACCTGTCCTCACCTGCACTGATCTTGGCAGGGACCCTGACCCTTTTAAAAAATATCTGCAACTGGTGGAGTTGACTTTGTGGCTTCCTTATTTCCTCTTTTCCAAAGGAAATGTGTGAGAGGAAAAATACATTGAAAACCAGAACCCAGAACTGTCCATACAGCTGTGTGACATAGGGCAGTGATAGGAAAAGATTGCCCTTTAACACACAAGCCTAAAGACTGTAAACTGGATGTGCAAGAGTGTTACTGGAGAAGAAAGTAGCAAAAGATAAGAATCCTCTTACAAACTCTTTATAGCAAGAAACCAAAGAATTTTTTTTTTTTCCCCATGACTGACATCTTATTGATATCACTGAGGGAAAAGGAGAGCATTTTTGCCACTGCTATGCACAAAAAAAATAGTCAAAATATTTTTCAACATGAGTAAAAGTTACTATAGGAAGAAAACAATTTTCTGTGATGCTATAGGAATGAAGAAATGTTGGAACACTGGTTGTTAATTATGTGAAAATAGCAACAGTTATCAAATGTTTTGTTCCAAGATAAAACTCACACACAATTTTTAGCTTTCCTAAACTGCAAAATTATGAAAGCATATTTGGCAAGATGATCAAAAGTGTTTTTACAGAATTAAAAGGCTTATTTTTTTATTTAGTTTTTAATTTCTGTAGGTAAACATATAGGTATCTATATGTTCAAAACAATTGTCTAAAAAAAAAAGTCAAAAATCTTGGAAAACAACTGCTTTGGTAATTTTTAGGCCCTCTGTTACAATTTAGTTCTAATAGAGTTGGTTTTATACATTTAAGATTAAATAATTAAGGATTTCAATTCAAAAAATATTATCTTCTCCAACATAAGCTATATGATACTGGCTCATTAACTCTTCCTGTTGGTCCTTTATGTAGAATATAGACTAGAAAATTGAGAAACACAGAGAATACCAAGGATGCTGTTATAACAGACAGTCTGGTGTGATTATGCACCACTGGGAAAATTAATAAAGGTACTAAAAAGCTGTTCAGCTATGCATAAGTCCTAAAATGTTGTGTTTTCCAAAACAGTTCATGATCTGTGTACAACAAATTATTAGTAAAATCAGAAAATCTTTCAAAAGGTGCAAAAGAAGTTGCTTGTCAGCACAAAGATGCAGTAAACAGAAAGAAATGCTTCATCCAGGCTATTATCCACTGCTTGGTGAAGCAACTGGCAAGTTGTAAATTCAAAAGTAGGTATTCAGTTTGACCAAAATTTGACTAAATCTTCCTAAGGCATGACCGATCACTGAAAGTATATTACAGATTCATTTATATAATGACATCTTCTGTTTTAAAACCCATGCCATGCTTTTTTATGGTAAGTGGCAAAGTATTTAACTTTTCATAAGAAAATCAATAGCTCAGTGCAGGAGTTGATGAACATCTTGTGGATCATGGCCCCTTACTACAGTGTTTTAGTAGCAGTTTTAACTTTTCAACCTATTGGAAGAAGAAGCAACATGAGCTTTTACTCTTACATCACATGCAGATCGCTGTAGAAATATATCAAGAAGATTATTATTTGCAAATTTCATAAAAAAACCTGTATCAAAATTGCTGATACACAACTTTTATCTTCATAGACTTGGCAAAAATTCAGTAGTGTACTCAAATTTCAAACTAATTTGGAAAGGGAATTTCAAAAGTTTAGCATTACCATACAGCATGAATATTGGACCTAGTCCCATCAGTGTTACATTGCTATAACTTTGTGAACAGAGTTGAAGTAAGCATGATGCTTATTTTTATGGAGTTTAGGGTTTTATTTACTTATCCATGTTACTCGTATTTTGTCTTTGTTCCAGAAGTTTATTCATTGTTTTGAAAGTATAGAAGGATTATACCTTGCCCATAAATACCAGCATAATTTGAACAAATACCCACAGCTGCTGCAATCACTTAAAAATGTTTTAAAAATGTAATTTTTCTGTTCAAAATTACAATATTTCAGAATTTTTAGATGCTGTATATAAAATGTTAAAGCTTCAACTCAACTATGAAACAAACAAAAAATCATGTTAATTAAATGTTAAATTAATTAGTTTAAATAATTTGCCATATTACAATACCATATTGTATATACTGATATCATATAAAACATAAAATGCAATATACACTTACACACGTGGTTGTTTTTATCTAACAAAAAAATTAACATATTGATTTGAAAAAAAATCTATTTAGAGGCAAAAACCTCTTACACTAGAAAACACTGAACTGGCTTGGTTTTGTAATTTTGTGATTTCCATCACACTTTAAAGGGAAAAGGAAAATATGCTTTAAGTCAAAAAAAAATTTTATTTTTGTGCTAATATGTCCAATTCATTAAGAATAACTCCCTAATCTTTGAAAACGATTAACATAAAAAGAAAAGTTGCCGCCATGCCATGCCAGCTGGAGACACTCACTGACATAAGACATTCTCTAAGTAAAACACATGTGGACTGAATCACTGAGCAATTAAGGAGAATGTTTAGCCAAAGGAAGCTGCTGATCACTTACTATGCTATTCAATTTGCACAAAAAGGGCATATTTTATAACAAGGATTGTGAAGATGATTTTTACTAAATCATTTATTTTAATAGCTGTTTAGCAGGAAGTTATATAGATTTACTAATGTTAGAATTGTTTTAGCCACTAGCAACAAGATGATAATATTGAAAGTTAATTTGGGACTCTGGATCTATTATTTGCTACTCTAATTACTTGCCTTAGTGAGCAAAGCAGCCTGAGGAAAATAAACTGAAATAGCATCACATCAGGAGACTGAAATGATAGAAGCTCCAGGCTAAGTGATCTGAGGTGTTGCCACTTGCAGAAAGACTTTGTGTTCTAGGTCTTTTGCTTAAAGTGTATTTTCTCTTCTGAAGATTTTTTATATCAAAGCCCTGTTTGATTTCATGAAATCATTTTCAATAATTTCCTATTAATTAAGTGTTTTTTTCCCCATCCCTTTGGCCTCCCTTCTCACCCAGTGATTCAAATTTGAAGAGGTAATAAGAAAAAAGAAAATTCCCTTTGAAAATATCACTTGAACTGCTTTAATAATTCTTTTGCCCCAGAGTGAATATTGAGTTGTGCCGCTCTTATGCGGGGGGGAAGGGTTCCACCAATTAAATGGAGCCCACTGTTATTCTGCAGTGTCTCATTTTTGTGCAGTGATCTTCTAAAGAAATATACAAAGAGAGACTATTTAGTACAAATGATGACGGTTTCTGAGGAAATAGAAAGATGTCCTTCTCCATACTATGTCACTGTAATATAAAAGATCATGCAGAGCATTCCATTTTGTGCTAATTGAAAGTAGAAATAGACACCATAATAAATGGGACCACTCTGTGACTTTATTTTGATGTTTAGTATAATGTGAAGTAGAATGCTAATGTATGTGCAGTTTAATTTATGATTTGTTCATAAAACCATGCTACCAACATACATAGCAAATAAAAAGTAGATTTTACATGCTCCTTGTCTTCCAATGCCTTGCTTAAACTATAGAATGGAATTTAATTAAGGTCCCTACTTACTTCAATAAGAGAAACCTTGTCAGTGTAATTGATTCTTGGTCAAAGTAATATTGATTGGATAAAAGCAAATCCATTTCTTTCCCAACAATTAAAACATTTAAATAGGCTCTGTCTCCCTTTTGATGGAAGGGCATGAAACCGCTGGCATCTGTCCCTGTGGCTAATTTTGATCTTTAGCAAATGAGTTAATGTACATTTATATTAGTACCCATCTTATTTTATTATAATATTCTACTACATTAAGGTTTCTAATATCCATCTATTAAAACCTAGAGAGTCCTATTAAAAGTCCTTACTATATTCTGGTATAAAAACTGTTTCAAATAAGTGTTTTTATTTCTGGATATGAGTCTGTACTGAGTGTTTTTAGTTCTTACAGTGAATATCAAATTCTGTGAATGGTGTTGAGCACTTCAGAGTTGCTGCTTACTTAAACAATTTAAAAATTATTTAAATATCATCTTTCAGAAGTCTAATTTACTTGCAGAGAACTATTTTAGCAGTTTTTAAGTCCAAACATCTTCTCTCTCAACTTTCCTCACAGTGTATCCCAATGAAACTTGTATGGAAATTTCTACCTTTAACTTACCACTTCTGTTTGAGGTCTAGTATGCCTTTCTAAGACTTATGTAAAAAACAAAAAAACTTTGAAGATTTGTGAGAACACCTAAGGTCCATGTAAGTCTCTATTCTATCTCCAGCACTAGCCAATACATGTTCAGAAGTGCAATATAAGAAATAGCACATGTGGAGTAATACTTCCCACTGTGATATTTTCTGGTCTCTGATGTGGTCCTCCATGGGCTGCAGGGGTACCAACTGTACTTTTCCACAGGCTGCAGTGGAGTCTCTGCTCTGCTGCCTGGATTGTCTCCTCCCCATCCATCACCAATCTTGCTGTCTGCAGGGCTGTTTCTCTCACATTTTCCAGTCATAGCTCACAACTTCTCCACAGCGTTTTTGCCCTTTCTTAATAGAAGCACCATCGGTGTTGCTGGTGGGATCACTTTTGACCAGTGGTGGGTCCATTTGAACCAGCTGTATCTATCTGACATGGGGGCAACCCCGGTGTCTTCTCACAGAGGCCACCCCTGCAGCCTCCCCACTGCCAAAACATTGCCATGTAAACCCAATGCAGACAAGTAATTACACCTGTAAGTTTCTACATGTATTTGCAAAACCTTTCAAAGTAGTGGCACTGGGAGAGGGTTACCACTGAAAGTACATCTAATCCTGGGGTTTACTGCTTCTGGATATGATAAATATATCTGCATTAATAAAAAGAATGGCCTTATAATGAAAAATAAATCTGAGAGAAAGGATATCAGAAGATCTGTAAAGTTTGAGCCCTGTTGGGAGTAGCTTCAGACCTGACACTAGAAGGTCTGCCAGATTAGAGTCCTCTTTTTGCTATCAGTTCATCTGTCTACAATGAAGTCAGTTTTAAAAACTATTATAAGCAGATAGTGGAATGAGAAAATATCCTAATTAAAAAAAAAATTTAAAAAAAGTTATTTAAAGTATTTCAATACAACCTTTCTTGTAGTTGACAAGTTGTGACATATTGTATAGCTGCTCAAATACACTGCAGTTAGTGTATTTGGGACTGCTGGAGAAAATGTATCTTTTTCATGCAAGTTCATTTACAGAAAAAAAAAAAAAGAAAGAAAAAAAGAGAGAGAGAGAAAAAGAACTGAATACTTCTATTTTCATGGCCTTGCTTTCTTATATCTATGTTTATCCTCCTTCAGGTATGTGCAATCACAAGAGAGTGACTGGAAATGGCCATATTTTGGTGTAACAAAATTTCTAAACATGAGCATCACATTGGCAATGATGTGGAAACTAATTTTAACTTTTTGTTTTGTTTGGGTTTTTTTCCATTTTGTATTATCTTAGGATGATAAAGTAACAAATCTTATTTCTGTTGATCTATCTCCTTGCTATTACCTATATGTGTAATCATAGGATTTCTGTGCAATAATGCTACAAGCTATGGGGGAAAACATGGGTTTATATTTAATGTTTACTGTCTGTGGTCTACTTACAGTTGGCAGGGGTATAAAATGTTTTGATAAAAGGAATCAGCCACTTTTATTGATGTTAACACTAGTGTGTTAAATGTCTAGGCTTTTGAAAATTGAAACTGTCTCCGCTACTGTAGTAAAGTATTTGCTCTCTCTAAGCAGTTACCACATCCTATCTGCCTGAATGGCATTGACCTTATAGCTCCATTTGGAATTCAAGGAAAAAAAACCCTCAAATGTGATGGCTTTATTTGCTCTTTCTGATTTACACACCACTCAGGATGGTTATAGAAAGCAAAAATAAAATTTCTTGGTTCTAATTTTGTGTATGACATAAAAAATTTCCTTTTAGTCACTGTGTTGGTAAGAACTACAGCAATTCAAGTATTCCACAAATCCTGTACTGCAATCAGTCAGCTGGGATCTTTCTCAGCAAAAGAGATGAAATTGTTAAAAACTTGGGTAAGATGGACTTGTTTTCCATCATCCTAAAAGTACATACAAGGCATGTATAAGTACAGACAAGTCACAAGAAGGCAGTTATGTGAAACTATTTCTTTTAGAATAACTTTTTAAATTCCTCCTAATGTTCATGAGTATTCTATATTTTAACTAGCATTTATGTACATGAATAGAAGTTAAACAGGCCAAATAAATACTGCATACTAAGGTTTCCTAAATATTCCTGAAGAGGCTCCTAAGTCTGTGGGGGTTTTTTTGTTTGTTTTTTGTTTGTTTGTTTGTTTTTTTTTTTTCCCCTGATTTTTCTTTGTATTCTCAGCCTGAAGTTACTTTTTCAAAAAGCAGGTATGTACAGGTCAAGTAGAGGGCAATAAAAGGCCACTGTTCTCTGATAGGTAAGAAGTAAAGAATGTGGTAACAAACATGGTGGGAGAGAGATTCATTACTTTTCCCAGATATGCATCTGCTAATTCTTCCTCATGTACCTAGCAGTCTCTCTGGTTTTTTTCCTTCCAGGTATGGACTGGAGGACGTGAATCCAGTTGCACTACTGTATATAGTCTTATAATTGCCATTTAACTTACAGTTTAATAAGGTTAGAATTTGTCTAAAGTACTCATTGAAATTTTGTGGCATTATTTTTTTTAAAAGCACAGAACAGGGGAGAAAATTATCAAACCCAGTAATTATCAGTTAAATCTCTCTTTGCTATTTTGCATACAAATCATGTTTGTCTTCAAATTCCATAAAAACATTCTCCTCCATCGCAGGACTTCTGCTGAAACTAGCACTAAGGCATGAGCTCAAGGGAGCTCCTTCAAATATAACAAGGCTTTTGCAGCCTTTAGCAATTGGAAGAGCTTTTAGGGATTTTTTTTCCTTTAGTATCTAATATCTTCATCCTTCCAGAACTTCTATGCCTCCTATATACCAAATGAAACATATTGGCTACAGAAGTAACAATTTTGCCAATGAAAAGTGACTTCTTTCTTCTCCAGATCTTCTCTCCCCACCCCCAGCCTACCAGTGAGGTCTCCACAACAGAAACATGCATATCTCTGTTGTCACCATGAAGACAGGACAATTTTCATGAGAAGATACAGGCAGGATCATTCTGGCAATATTGTCATTTGAATAGCAGAACTCTACCACTGACCTCAATTAGAATCTTTTTGGCACAATGAAGACTTCATTACAAATAGCTGGACCAGTAATACTCATGGTATCAATGGAAAACATATCATAGGAAAACAACTTGATTTTCTTTCTTTCTATGTTACTGCTCTCCTGAGTGTCAATTTATTTCCTGTTCAGTGTGTGGAGACTGGTGTGTATGTCTGTGTCCTGGGAACATCTGTCCACCCATCCTCATGTGTTTGCAACTGATACTGCTTTCTGGGAACTCCAGGCACACAGCAGAGCACAGTGATGTGAAGGGAGGTGGCAAGGCTGCATTTCCTCATTTTTTTGTTACTGTCAGATTAAAGGCAAGGATAAAAGGTTACAGCGTGTTCTTTCTTTTCTTACCTTTTAAAACTGTATTAACGTTCTTATGGAGGAAATAAAATCTTAGCTGTACCATTACAGTCTGACCTGCCCTTTTAAAATTAGACCTCCTGACACCTCCTGAAAAATATCTAAAAGTGCTCTATCTACTCTATTTGTAGACACCTTCCTCGTAGAAACTACTAGTTAAATAAATATTTGATTTATCTCTCATCTTTATTTTATTTTTCTTTTGACACCAATTGCCTTCAGTTTTACTTGGCTTCTGATGTGACTAGAACCAGGACTGCGATTTCATCAATGATCAGACAGTCTAAATTGTTACCTTCAACTGTGTATTACATCCTTGCCCTCTGTTATAAACAGTGCAAATCTAGATCATGACTGCCCACATAGATGTGCCTGGTATCATTTGTCACATATCCTAGAAACCCACTGCAGACATCTCTGGGGCTGGCAGATCTGATGCAGGAAGTTGCACCCAAATGTCTGCTGAAAGAGGTGCCTCGAGGCTTTGTGGGATTCCCTAAAGAGTCTCCTATGAAACCAGATGAAAAAAGGTGAGAAGCATAAACTTTCCCAAGGCTACAGTCAGTGCTTAGATGATGCTCAGGCACTTGGCTACCCAGTGCTATCACCTGTGTGCAGACATGCTAAATACTCTCATTTCTGTGCTGGCTCAGACATCTACTGTGCATGCAGATACCTATATGTACACACCTAAATATAGACCTGAATTCCATTGTCAGAGATGCAGAAAGGAACATATTTCAGCACAATGGAGATGTTTTAGGCACAGTAGGAAATCCCAAATAGCTGTTGGTACGTCAGAGTACTGAATTGAAGTTGAGAGGATATAAAGCAAAAGAACAATGCATGCGGGTACTGTGTTACAGTGAGTTCCACTGAGGTAGTTGCAGCACAGTGCAATGACATTCCCTCTTTCACTGTATACCCACAAATAAGCCCAATACTACACTATATATGAATGGGCGAAAAAGTGCATCTTCATGGAATGGTGTAGTGGGAATCAGTTAGATTTATTGCTAATACTGCTAACATGTCACAGCTCTCCTGTCTCAAGAATACATTAACTATGCAAGCATCTAGACAGTTCCTCCTGCAATACTTCCCCAACATTCTTGCCATAGGATTAATCACAGCAAAATAGAGGGGAAGTGTGCATGTGGAGGACCCACAGGAAGACCTGATTATTTTTGTGGAAGTCACAATGTGTCTTCACTCCCACAGATGCTCATGGTTGTTCATGGTCCATAGAAAGACCAAGGTTTAAGTTTGCCTCAAGATTCTTATTTTTGTCATTTAAATCCCAGCCAGCAATTAAGATCCACACAGCTGCTCATTTACCTGGCAATGGAAGTCCAAAATGCAGAACATTGCCTCATACTAGGTAGCACGAAGAAAATTATCTCTTTCCCAGCTAAAACCAACACAATCAACAAAATTCTGTGATGCAAACCTTGGTCTAAAGATACATATTCAGTGTTTTACTGAGTGATTTATGTGTGGCTAAGCATAACAGATAAATCAAACAGGATTTTAACTTTAAATTCAAGTGTGAATACAAGCAGAAATAGTTGAACTGGCAATAAATAAATAAATAAATAAATCCAGTATAAGCAGACTTGTCTTTATACTAGAGATATGACCTCAGAAATTATGCAGTCATTGGTGATGTGTTCTACTACAGACCTTCATCATTCAGTGAAGGATCAGTTTCTAAATCCTTCTGCCACAGTGGTTCCAGTTTTTTCCTAAACCCCCTTTTCTATATAGTCAACCAGAGTGAACCATTTCTCTCTCTCAGCCCTGATTACCCCTGTTTACATTTTCCCACGTCTCTGGCACCCTGTATCACAATAATTAGGATGGTTGCAGCTGGCAGTAGGCATTTCTGCCATGAGCATCCCTAATTCCTGCCATCATCTAACATCTGCTCAGTGGTATCCTACTCCGCAGTGTCTTAATCTCTAGTTGTGTTTATCCTTGGGGTAAACATCTTCAAGAAGGTTTCTTTGTCTGCTCTGTTCGTATCAGAAGAGTGAATGCTTTTAGTAACTATGATTTGATCTGACACATACAGCCAAATCCAACTGTTGTTCTGTGCACCAGGCAGCACATTTCTTACTCAAGTGAGTTAATTCACTCTGGTGGTCTATTTTATTCCTTTATTGAAGACATTTTGATAATGTCATTATAAATTGTGTGTGTCTAATGAGTTGCACTTAGGGAAACTGCTATATTAAAATAATCCTTTTTTACCTATACTATGTATTTTTTTAAGGAAAAACAGAACAGTGATGCTGTGTTTGGATTCAACTGTTTTTTCTAATTTAATGACTATCACTGAGATTCTGTGTCTGATATGAAATTATGCCAGTCCAGTGAAGCAACTGAAGTTCCATCAGTTCATTCTGAGCATACAGTCCTGACTTTCGATTGCAGTGTTTCATTGAGCCTTAAGTGCCAGTGCAGTAAAATTTAAAAGGAATGCATTTTGCCCTTAAAATCTATGGAATAAAGTAGACAGCAAAAATAAAAACAAAAACGTCCAGCAGCACTGTGTTTCTTCTGCTTTCAGAAGACTGAATGAAAGTTGACACTGAGGTATAGAAATGTAGCTCATTAAAACAAAACCCTGGTAGCTTCATAGCTACACCTTAATGATTATGATGGAGGGGACTGAAAGCTCTTTTGGCTTTGGGGAGTTGGTTCAGATGATTACAGTGGTGTGCATAGTTTGAAAATTTAAATACACTAGAATAAAGTACTGATCTGTAAAATAAAATTCAGAAGAGCCCAGACAAAATTTGAAAACCAGTTTGTTTAACCTAAATCCATTTCTTACAGAAACTATTCTAACCAACCCAATCCTGAATCATGGATTAGCACAAATGGAAAACATAGGGAAAAAACTGACCTGTGCATTTGGAATAGAACCCTTCATGATGGCAATTTGTTTTGTTCTTACATAGGCTTCAATTACTGACAACAATCTTCTTGAAATTGTGCTAATGCATGTTCTTGTGAAACTTGGCTATGATGGCTTGGGAATGAAAGCTTGACTTACGACCATGTTTAGTATTCATTTTTTATTATTATTTATTTATATATACAGATACGTGTAAAAAAAGGAAAATTTCTCAAGAGTAAGCCTTTATCGGGAACAAAAAAAAAAAAAAAAAAAAAAAGAAAGAAAGAAAACACAGTTTATAATTATTTTTACCATTCAAAACCTTATATCCACATCAGTCTGAAAGGTGGTCTTGCCATTCCTATGTCCAGTTCTACAGTGAAAGTTGGTTTTGTATGAAGAAAGTAAGAGATGGTTATGTAGTCACTGAAGTCCTTGAATTCTATATAAAATATGCTCACCTTCCTTTGAAAAGTTAGCAACTACAAAGCAGGATAGATTTGGAAAGCAAACGAACTTTCTTAGTGCTTCCTCAAAGAAAGGCCAAATAGTGTATACTGATCCTTCTTGTGATAATGGATTTGCAACAGTAGCATAATATCAGGACAGTGGGATGATGGAGATGTAGTAAAAGTGATAGCCTTTACAAATCAACATTATCAGTGAGGCACAGACTGAAACCATATATTTTTTCTCATAATCTCTCCCTGAAATGGGTTTCACTGCCAAACCATGTATTGCAAAGAAATAATCCAGGCATCAAGCAGTATTTTTTCTTGTGCGGTCTGGGATTTTTTTCTTTTTTCTCCTCTATTTTTCTGATAGATTATACTGTGGGCAACTGATGTTGTCATGCTGCCGGAACTCTACCCCACCACTAACTTTCCTTCTTTATTGGGGCAGGGGGAAGAAAATAAGAAAATAAAAAGAAAACCCTCATAGGTAGAGACAAAGATGGAGAAATCCCATATCAATTACCATCGTGGGAAAAAAAGTGGAGACTTGGAGAAAATGGAATTTCTTGCCAATTAAAATCGGTTTAGATTGTGAGAATCAGACTAATACACCACCTTTCCTCCACCCTCAGTTCCCTTTCTCAGACTCGGTGTCATTCCTTCATATCTGACTCTATATCCTTGTTCTGAGCAGAATGAGGTGATGGGGAATGGGAACTGCAGTCAGTCTATAACAGTTCCTTCTCACACTTTCCCCTGCACCTCCATGAGCTATATTCCATTCAGTGAATATCCACTTGCTCTGGTGTGGGGCTCTGCACAGGCTGCAGTTGTGGGTATTTCCACAGGATACAGGGGAATCTCTGCTTTGCTGCTTAGAGCGCCTCCTCTTCCTCTCCTCCTTCCCTCGTGCTGCAGAACAGTTTTTGACACTTTTTATTTTCACCCCTCACAGTACTGTGGGGTGGTTTTGCTTTTTCTTCATTATATTTTCCCAGAGGCACCACCACCTCGGCTAAGGGACTTAGGTGTGTCGGCTCAAAGATGTGTTCATTGCAACCAACTCCTCACAGAGAAAGAGGTTTATTGGAACCAGCTCCTCAAAGAGGCTGCCCCTGCACCCCACCCTACAGTGCCTGCACCTCGGCAGGGTCACACTTACATTCAGTGGAAGAAGATAAAATTCAGATCAGTCTAGAGAGGAGAAAGACTGAAGCAAGTCAGAGTAGCAGCCTTTGAGGGGACCAGAGGGCATCCCTTCTCCCCCAAAAAGAATCCCTTCCCCCCACCCCCAGAAATGAATTGAGGTGTCATCAAATAATTTCCATGTCCCAGCCATGGTCCCTCCTGGTTACTGCAAATTAGCCCTGTCCTGGCTAGAATCAGGAAACACTACTTTGCCAGCACCCTAAAATAGTTTGAAACCCCACACATCTGACTTACTGTCATTACATGATGTTCTGCTTGATTTTTCTTCTTTGCCTACCCATGGGAGAGGAAGGGAAGATATAGCTATTTCCATAAACATGAAGCTGTCAGTGTAACAGCAGGGCAGGTATTCTGAACCAGAAGTGAATACTTACATAGCAAAATCCTCAAAGTTATAAACAAACCTTCATGTGTGCAACAGAGATAATAGTTGCCTATTGTGATTTGTTTTTGTTTTCCCTTTCCTTAGGCTCTGTAGAAACAAGTAATAACAGTGAGATACATGTGGGATTTCAAGTCTTACTTTCATATAGAAACATTTGTGGTGCTTTTTCCTCTCCTTTTGTTTGTAGGAACAGCCACTGGATCTATCTTACCCTGGTTGTCTTCTCTCACCTCCTTCCTCAAAGTTCCAGGGACACAGAGCATTTAGAGTCACTATGTTAATCTTATATAAATTATTAACTCTTGAATAATCAATTCTTTGCACAGTGTCTAGTTCAGATCTTAATGTAATGGCCTTGGGGGGGTTGGTTTGTTTGTTTGGTTGTTTTCGTATAAATTGTATAGTAATTCAGTGGTTCAGTATATCAGTCATCTTTCTAATCATCTCTCTCTACTAATGATGTGAGTCTAAATTCTGCTTACCAGCTACATTTAAATTGTCTGAAAATTTTACATTTTTCAGTAAGTCCTCAGAAATCTGATGCTCTCCAGTTTGATGTAGGAGCTACTTCTTTGACTACTGTCTCATCTGAGGAATTGAAATCACCCAAATTCCATCACTGTTTCATTTCCATAATTTCCACGTGTTGTTTGTCTCCTCTAGATCTCTGCCTGGTACCTTAGCAGTTCTTCCAGAGATCTGGCTAGATCCCCTGTTACAGCCTCTCTCTACAGTCTGTCTTCTTTCTCTTATGTGTCTACTGGTCTTGAAACAACGAATTATCTGACTTCAAAACTGAAACAAACAAACAAACAAACAAACCCAAACAAACAAAAAACACCCCAAAACCCCCCAAACAAACAAATTAACAAAACCCAACTCCCCCATCAATATATTTAAAGCAAATCAATTTCTGTGATCACAGCCAAAAAGTTGTTTCTTGCATGCTCATTGATTCATCAGCACTTGTAACTGAACACCATTCACAGTATGGCATATCTGGAGACCAAGCTCAGGGAGTTTCAAAATTTGAATTTGTAAGAGTTTTTTTGGTTTTGGTTTGGTTTTTTGTTTGTTTGGTTTTTTGTTTGTTTGTGTTGGTTTTTGTTTGGTTTTTTCTTGTTTGTTTGGTTTTTTTGTTTGTTTGTTTGTTTGTTTGTTTTTTTTTGTTTTTTTTTGTTTTGTTTTGTTTTTTTTATTTTTTTTTCCCCTGGCCTTCCAAAGTTAATAAGTTCTTTATATCTTCTGTGGATTAATAGCATATGTTTAAAAAGGCAATTCTAAAGATAATTATTTGCATGTGAAGTGAAGGTCAACTTTACAGTGTTCATTAATTTCTTAATTAAATCCTAAGGTATGTGTATTTAGAATATCTGATATCTTCAACAAAATAACTGAGTACATATAGGTTATACAGATAGAGATCTGTACCTTTCAGGGTAGACAAGAAAACCTTTTTAGCATAAAAATAATGACCATTTTTCCTGTCTGTGATTACTTCAGGATGAGGTTAGCAAGACACTGACAAATTTCATTGGCTGAATTCAGCAGTCTGAAATTATGTACTTTTGTTCTAAAGCCTACTGTGTGGAGCAACTAGAAAACCTTTTGAATCACATATAGGCTTTTCATTAGCTGGAGTGAGGCAAGATGAGGAGGGGAATACAATGCACAAAAGAGTGTTAGAGATATTCAAGGTAACATTTCATTCTATTGTGTGAAGCTTAGGAAGTTCAGCCAATATTTACAGATAGGGCTGATTCAAAATCTGCAAAAACAATGGAATATTACTCAAAAGAGATTTATGTATTAATTTTCCATATATCTCTGCTGTTAGATCTTAATATTTTCCTTCTGAGAGAGCAAAGAGAGACACAGTCATATCCATAACTACTAAAACCCACCCTAGGTCTGCAATGCAGGGCACTCTGAAGACTGGAGACATTGTTACCCACCGATAAATTCACTGGCAAAAATAATCTAAAACTGCATCTTGTGTCCACAGAACTATTTTGTTGATTCCTTATTCTTTCCTCTGCATTCTTTATTCCCTGTACTCCATAGGAATAAAAGGTTCTGAAAAGCTTCTATATGCATAGGAAATTCTTGATGGCTCAGTTTTAACAATATACGAAGGCAGAGAGGAGTCAAACTCAATATGAGGCACAAACAAGTACAAGCTGTCAGTTTGTATAGCTCTGATAGCTACCTCACTGAAGAAGAACATCTGGTAGTCAAAATTAGTTGAAGATTTTCCTGGGCAAGAAATTAATAAGAAGAATCCTTCGACTTGAGGGGTTCAAGTGGGTTTTGTAATAAGCCCTAAATAACATGGTCCACAAGCTCTCTTTATGCGCAAGATCTAAGTGCAGGTCAAGAAGGAAGAAGTTGATTGGTTTTTGAGAACATTTATTACTATACATAAGAGCTCTGATAACAAGCAATGTACCTGAATTACTAGTTGATACAATTTTTCAAATTCTTTTTATTGAAATAGGCACTTGGAAACAGTGAACAATGATCTGTAGCATCTCTTATGCAGTGAGATTTTCCTTCACTCAAGGAATCATTGTATTCACTCTTCCTTTGGTGATTGTCCTCAGAAGTGAGAAACTTAATAGAGTCCCTTGAACCTCAACAAGAATTACTCTACCATAAGTGCTTTTCTCACCTTTACTTTTTTTACATTTGTATTATTCATTGTTAATGGTTCTTTTTTACTTAACCAGTGTCTTTTTCTTTATATAAGCAAATGAATGTTCAGTGAATGCACAAGTCATCCTAGAAAAAATTGGATGAAAAAACTCCCCAGAACGCCTTTTACTTCATTTTTACTTTAAGTAATAGTATATATTCTGCAGTCATTTTCTAGGCACTGTGCCTTGGATTATTCTTTTCTTGAATAATTGAACAGCAAATGATCACATCCTCATATATTTGTTATGTTTGTTGCTTTTAATTGTTTCTTTACCATAGGGATATTTCAAATACCTTTTACAGTATACAACAGACCTTCATCATTAGCCTTTTCCTTAACGAATATAATTGGCATGCTACACAGTGGAGCACAGCGGGTTTTTTTCTTTCATTAATAATATTTCTGTTGTTCCTCTATTCGTTTCCTTGTTAAGATTTGACATTAAAATCTATTTGAGGACTATATACCATCCAGATTTGTTCAAAAGTCATAAAGGCAAAGTAAAAGTTTTCACAAGGTGATTCAGAGAAGGTCCAGAGCAGGTACAGTTTCTAAATTATATTTCATATATACTATTCTTCCCTTATAAATATTCTATTACGATATTTAAAAAAAAAAACTTAATAAAAGCATGATTAGTGGAAACTGTACCTTAATAGCTGAAATTCCAGATGAAACATGACTTCCACTGTAAAAGTGTAGTGCAAAATCATGCAGATGTGCTTGGCTGAAAAGCTGTGTATTTTTGAGGACACAGTGTGAAGGCATGGTATAGCACCCAGGAAATGTTGACTTTCCCTTGTTAATTTTAACATTTTGAAAGCTGACAAATAACTGAAAACAGAACAGAACCTGTAACAAACAGTGGAATGTATTGAACAAATTACATGGGACTATTCGGTCTTCAGCCTGGTATCTCTGAATACTTCACAAATATTTTTATTTGAAAATCCACACTGCCATAATCCAGCTCATTTTAGACAATGAAGAGTCTTTAACAGCTTCAATCTGTAGTGAATTAGGCTTCATATCTATTGTTAAAGTCATAGTAACTATCAGGTTTTTATCACAAGAAATTAGAGGATATAAAGGAAGACTATAAAGTAAAGATCAATTCAAAGGAAATGTTCAATGTGGCTTTACCAGCATGGAAATGTTTTAAAGTCAAAATGGTCATCCAAGTTATACTCAATAAAAGAGTAGAACTTTACTCTTCCACATTCTTATGGTATCTTACAACTGTAGCATCACATCTTCTGGTGAAAATCCATACGACTGATTGTTCTTACCTCCACTTTGGTTCTTAGTTTCTATCTGTTCTTAGTGACATTATACACTTATTTTATGTGTTTTGAATCTATTAATATCTGTTCTATGTTTGTATTTTATTATATACTAATATAAGATAAAACAAAGATGGTGTTATTATATGCTAATATAAGAGGAACAAAAGATGGAAAAAATTTATCTTTTGTAAAGAGACATTTTAAAGTAGGGACTTGAAACTAGAAAAGATTACATTGCTTTTAGTGGATGAGAGGCTTAAGCACATATTTAGGACACTGCAGTGAGTAAATGTTGGATATTTAAAGTAAGACGAAAATAAACATCAGAAAATTAGGGACGGGATATTGCACCAGATACACCTGAAAGTTTCCCCAAGCCTTGTGTCTTTGCAGTATCTGTATTTTAAGGACAAGGCAGACAAAAATATCCTGGTTGGATATAT
>VXAU01002881.1:559-13918 GCA_013399695.1 Formicarius rufipectus
CCCCCCGCGGCGCCGCCGCCCTCCGGGGAACGCGTGCCCGGCCTGTGGGGAGAGACGGTGGGAGCGCGCTGCCGAGGAGGCCTGAGGCGCTCGGGATGAATGGGATAACGGGATAATGGGATAATGGCATAACGGGATGGGGCGGGTCCGGCGACTCCATCCTCAGGGCTCCATCCTCGGGACTCCATTCTCTCGGCTCCATCCCCGCGTATCCACCCCGCCGGATCTATCCCCGGATCTTCCCAGTGCCTCTCCCCCGATTTCCACCCTTTCTCTCCCCGGGATCAACAGCTCCTTTCCCGCTGAGGTCGCACGTATGGAAGAAGCGTTTTCCCGCATGGAATCGAGGATTTGGGAATTGCTGAATCACAGGGGTTTGGGGTTGGAAGGGAGTTCTGATGGCCCCCCCTAGTGCAACCCCCTGCCCAGGCAGGGGCACCTGGAGTAGGTGGCACAGGGACCAGGTGTGTTTGGGATGTGTCCAGGGGAGAAGGTGGCACAGGGACCAGGGGCGGTTGGGATGTCTCCAGAGGAGGAGGTGGCACAGGGACCAGGTGTGTTTGGGATGTGTCCAGGGGAGAAGGTGGCACAGGGACCAGGTGGGTTTGGGATGTGACCAAAGGGGGAGATTCCAGGCCTGCCCTGGGCAGCTGTTCCAGAGCTCTGTCACCTCCATGGAAAGAGGTTCTTCCTCATGTTGAGGTGGAACTTGTGTTTTAGTTTGTCTTGTCAGCAGACACCACCAAAAGGAGTCTGGCACCATCCCCTTGGCACCCTTTGGAGATATTTATATGGATTGATGAGGTCCCCTCTCAGCCTTCTCCTCTCCAGACTAACCAGGCCCAGCTCCCACAGTCTGTCCTCATCAGAGGAATGCTCCAGACCTTCTTCAGAGACCCTTGAGACCTTCAGACCCATCTTAATGACCCTCTTCAGTATCTCCTTATCTTTCCTGTACCCATCACCCTTCAGGGTGACAGACACAGTTTAAGTTTCCTCCCTGTTCCAAACCAGTGCCTCCCAAATTTTTTCTATGTTTGGGCTTTGTGTGAGCTCTGCTGTGCGAAACATGAATGACTCATGGAATGGTTTGGGTTGGAAGGGACCCCAAAGCCCACCCAGTGCCACCCCCTACCATGGGCAGGGCCACCTCCCACCAGCCCAGGGTGCTCCAAGCCCCATCCAACTTGGCCTTGGACACATCCAGGGGCAGCCACAGCTTCTCTGGTGCTTCCAACACCCATTACTTATTCCACATTCTGCCTTCTCCAATTCCACCATCAAAACCAGAACCTAACTGAGGAGAACACCACCCAAGAACCCCTTTTCTTTTTGGAACAGCTCCTCTGCAGCCCCGGAGCAGTGGGCAGGCCCAGTTGGGCTGAATTCCTGCCGCGGTGGGAAGCGGTTGGATCAGGTGGGAGCAGAGGAATCCTGAGGAGCCTGCAGGGTCTGCTCTTACCTTCTGGGCTGCCTGAGTGGTTTGCTCCGGGGTGTGGGTGATGCCAAAAAGCATGAAATAAATGAACTGCCCAGAGACAATTTGGTCTTTAAGCAGCAAAGGTGTTGTCTGTAATGAACCAAACTTCTATAATGGTCTGGGTTATTTGGGTCCCAGTTAGGAAGTACTTTAGGAAAAATTTCATTTACTGTCCCTTGTAAAACCTCAGTAACTATTAGGGCTTGGACATGATCTCTGGCTGTCTCTATTACAAGTTCCTTTTCAGTTTCTGTGAGGTCTGATAAAATTAAATCTATGTCAGACCAGTCAATATCTTGGTTCTTTACAATTAATTCAAATCTTTTTGCCACTTTACGTGGGTCTTCTCTAAAGTTTTTGACTTCTTCCCTCCAAGTGTTTAAATCATTTGATGTGAAGGGAACTTTCACTTTTCGCTGCTCACCTGAATGTGTCATCTTCTCATCTTCCTCACGTTGAACTCTTCACCTTTCCTTGTTAGCTCACTCACTTGCTGAGCTGTGTAAAACTCTTTGGCTCATGTCCTCCTCAGATGCCCACCTTACCTATATACCCACCAGGCCCTGTGGTACAGCACTCCCGACTTTCATCCAAGGTTTTTAGTCTAGCAAACAGAAGGAGCTCCCCACCAGATCCCAAGTAGAACGGCCAGTCTGCGAACTCTCTAAGAGGACAGTTAACTCTTTTTGGGCCTTGCTTTTGCTTCGCGGGGCCGGCGGTGACGGCTCCGGCGTGTTCTCTCCGCAGCCCACTCCGGTCATCCTGCTGAAGGAGGGCACGGACACGTCGCAGGGGATCCCGCAGCTGGTGAGCAACATCAATGCGTGCCAGGTGATCGCCGAGGCCGTGCGCACCACGCTGGGCCCGCGCGGCATGGACAAGCTCATCGTCGATGACCGCGGTAAGAGCCGGACAGGGCCCCGTGTTCCACAGCGCGCTGGGGGTGCTCCCGTCTGTGGTGGTTGTCACCTGGGCTCCACCCAAACCTCCAGGCCCCACCCCCACCAGCCTTTCCCAAAGGGAAAGGAAAAGGAGAAAAGGCAAAAAAAACCAGCTGAGGGATAATGGCAAAGCAAACTCAGAGGGGCTAAATACTTAAATTTATTACTGACAAGAACTAAAAAGTAATAAAACTAAAAAGTAAGAAAGAACACAGTCTGAAGAACCCCTTTCTCCTCCCACTCCTCCCTCTTTCCAGCAGTTCCAGGGAGCAGGGAATGGGGGTTTGCAGTGGGGTGTTGGTTCTGCCATTGCTCTTGTCCTGGGGGCTGCAGGGGGATCTTTGCCCCCCGAGGGATCTCCAGGGGCTGCAGGGGGGTCTGTGCCCCCCGAGGGATCTCCAGGGGCTGCAGGGGGGTCTGTGCACCCCGAGGGATCCCCATGGGCTGCACGGGGGGCACAGCTTTGAGTCCTTCCCCCACAGTGGATTTTACTGCATTGATTTTAATCTTTTTTTGGGGTGTGATTTAAGGTTGAGCCTTGTCCTCAGTCTGCAAAGACTTGCATGAGGTCACCAAACTCATTATTGTGTGTTATTTCTTTACTGAAGGGTGGGGTGGAAAGTCGTAGTGTTGTCTTCAAGTAGTTCTTACAAATAGGGACCGTAATAACTTGTTGAAAAGGATAATTGGGTTCAAATTTATCCAATAGGTGATTTCAAGTCTCTTTCTTCATGTGAGTGTCAGGCTAGAATATACTTTTATCTGTCTGTGGTGTCTGTTGAGGAGTAAGAGGAAAATTTAAGTCCCTCTTAACTGGTTTGGAGAGTTGCTCTGCGCTCAGGCTGAACCTCAATCTGCTCCAACAATGGACTGAGAAGACTGTTGAGATGGAACAGAGGAACCTGCTGAGACCCCCAAGACAGACACAGGGCCAAGGACCTTACTGGGGTGGTGTAACTGGGCTTCCTTCTCTCCATCAATCCCAGGCAAAGCCACCATCTCCAATGATGGGGCCACCATCCTGAAGCTCCTCGATGTGGTCCATCCGGCTGCCAAGACCTTGGTGGACATCGCCAAATCCCAGGATGCAGAGGTGGGATGGGAACCTGGCTGTGCTGGGAGGTGTGGCCTTTGTGTAACTGGTGGGAAGGGCTCATGGAGTGGTGGGATTTATCATGGTTTTGTTACTGATCCCTTCTCTTTTGTGATAACTTGTGAATGTTCTGTGCTGTTTCAGCCGCACTTGATTGGGTGGTTTGGGAACTTCAAAGATAAATTCATGTTTTATGGGTAGAGGTGACTAGGAAATGAGAGTTGACCTTCAAATGGGGCATAGTCTAGACTCAGATCATCTTAATCTTAGACCAAGTACTGGTGCTGTCAGTCCTGGCTGGGGGATGAATGGATTGAGAGCCAAGAAGGATTTGGGGTTGCTGGTGGATGAGAGACTGGAGATGCCCCATCCTAGAACGCCCCATGCCCTGGGCTTGTCCCACAGCGTGGGCAGCAGGACAGGGTGGGATTGTGCCCCTCTGCCCCCTCAGGTGAGACCCCCCTGCAGAGCTGCCCCAGCCCTGGGGACAACAGCACAAGGAGCTGGAGCTGCTGGAGAGGCCAGAGGAGGCCCCGGCGATGCTGCAGGGCTGGAGCCCCTCTGCTCTGGAGCCAGGCTGGGAGACCTGGGGGGGTCACCTGGAGAGGAGAAGGGTCCAGGGACACCTGAGAGCCCCTTGCAGGGCCTGAAGGGGCTCCAGGAGAGCTGGAGAGGGACTGGGGACAAGGGATGGAGGGACCGGACACAGAGAATGGCTTCCCAGTGCCAGAGGGCAGGGATGGGTGGGCAGGCCCTGGCCCAGGTTGGGCAGAGAAGCTGTGGCTGCCCCTGGATCCCTGGAAGTGTCCAAGGGCGGGTTGGACAGGGCTTGGAGCACCCTGGGCTGCTGGAAGATGTCCCTGCCCATGACAGGGGCTTGAAACAGGATGGTCTTTAAGATCCTTTCCACCCCAAACCATCCCATGATCCCACGAATCCCTAAGGAATATCCCCCCCAAATCTGCGAGCGGAGGAAATCCCAGGATCTCATTCCCTGGAAGCCCTGCCTGGCTGTGCTGGTGCTGTCCCAGCCTGTAGGTGCCACTGTTCCCTCTCCACACAGGTTGGTGATGGCACCACGTCGGTCACCCTGCTGGCTGCCGAGTTCCTGAAGCAGGTGAAGCCCTACGTGGAGGAAGGGCTCCATCCCCAGATCATCATCCGTGCCTTCCGCACGGCCACGCAGCTGGTGAGCCCTGGGGGCGTCGGGAGGCAGCAGTTCCCAGCCCCAGGGGGACAAATGACACACTTCCCGGGAAAACTCAGGGCATGGGCAGTGCCAGGAACCATCTCCTGGGGCCTTCCTGACAACATCTGCTGCCTCTCTGGTGTCAGGTGTTACCAGGTGGTGCCTCTGTAGTGCTGTTGCTCCTTCTGTGGTTTTTTTCCAAGGAAGAATGAGTGAATGGGAAAATTGTCTTCCCATTCTCCTGGTCTCTGCTACTCTGTAGTAATCCCTATGTCTCATGGAGCCTGTTGGTCCTGTAAAGCTGAGTGTTTGGAGATGAAATCCCTGAAAAGCCCTGTGTTTTCCCAGCTCTCTGCTGAATGCAGTGGAGCAGCTCTGAGCCTCTTCCCATTCCTCTTAAATTGCTGTGTTTCTCGGAATTACTGTGCTGGAAAGGGTGGGATAGCTTCAATTCTTCAAACTTCAGTGATGTTGAAGCAGGGAATAAAAGCTAACTTGAAATGCAAAGAGAGAAGCTGGAGATCTGCTCCATAAATCATTAATCCAGCTGTTGCCTCATGTTTTGACAGGCCGTGAACAAGATCAAAGACATCGCCGTTTCTGTGAAGAAGGAAGATAAGGAGTAAGTTTTCCATGGAGATGACCTGGTTGGTGTTCCTGGTGCTTCAGTGAGGGTGTTCCTGAATTCTCCTGTGCCTCTGGGGTCGGACCAAACACCTGCAGCCCCTCACTGGAGTTATTCTCCAATTATTTGGGATTTCCTGCTCCTCTGGGAGTGATGTCCTGGTCTCACTTGGCTGCAGGCAATAATTAGGGCAGTGTCTTCCAGTGCACAGGGAGGGAACTGGGCACTAAAATAAGTGGCCTGATTTCTGTTTTGCAGCAGTGGAGACTGGCAGCTCCTGCTGCAACCGTTGCCAGTGTTTAATCTCAACAGTTCCCCGAGGATCAAATCCTTTTTTAGCTGTTGCACACAGGAAGGTAGAGAGTTCATAGCAGTAAGGAAAGGATGCCTTCAGCTGTGGTGAGAATACTGCAGTTCGTTTTCTACCTGGATTTTAAGTTCTTGACTACTTGACCTTGCTAATACCTGGAGTAAATTTGAAGTATTACGACTGACTAAGGACCTTAAAGAAACCAAAGTGAGTTGTCCAAGACAAATGCTGGAAAAATGCTGTAAAAATAAGGAAAACACTGTCCTGTGATGGGAAATGCACTGGCTCCCATGGTCAACAGGAACTGGAGTGATAAATCCTGCAGCTGTATCCATATATTCCTGATTTCTCCTGTATCACCCACTCTGCTGTGCATTCATTACCTGAGTTAATACTTCAGAGGATGTGCTGCCTTTAGAGCATTTTAGAAACTTCTTCCTGCATTTGAATGAAGGAAAGGACCTGCTGTTTTCCTGGATTTGGATGGTTAAAAGCCCGTCAACCTGATCAGTTCTGGGCTGGCACTCAGGCTCTAAAGGGGAGACTGGGATTTTGGGAATTGCACGTGTGCCTTGTTCTCTCCATTGGCAGGAGGGGGCTGATCTTTGCCTCTGTCAGAGAATATTTTGGGCCCCTCATGGCCAGAGAGACAAATAGGGGCAGGAGCAGCAGAAGGGGCTGAGGGAACTGGGGGGGCTCAGCCTGGAGAAAAGGAGGCTCAGGGGGGACCTTCTGGCTCTGCAAGTCCCTGCCAGGAGAGGGGAGATGGGGAGGGGTCGGGCTGTGCTGTGCTCCAGGAACAGGGACAGGAGAAGAGGGAACAGCCTCAGGCTGGGACAGGACAGGTTTAGCCTGGACATTGAGAACAATTCCTTCATGGAAGGGGTTTTCCATCCCTGGCACAGCTGCCCAGGGCAGGGGTGGTGTCCCCATCCCTGCAGGGATTTAAAAACCATGTGGATGTGGCACTTGGGGACATGGGTTAGTGGTGGCCTTGCAGTGCTGCACCCAGTGGTCTCAGAAGTTCTTTCCAATCTAAACAATTCTCTGGTTAATGAAGCCAAACAGTGTTTTGGGCCAGTGAAAAGATTGTGACCAAGCCTTGTTTTCCCTCATGCAGTGAGCAGAGAAGCCTCCTGGAAAAGTGTGCAGCCACAGCCCTGAGCTCTAAGCTGATCTCCCAGAGCAAGGAGTTCTTCTCCAAGATGGTTGTAGATGCTGTCATGATGCTGGATGACTTGTTACAGCTCAAAATGATTGGCATAAAGAAGGTGCAAGGAGGTGCTTTGGAAGTAAGTTCTGTTGGACCTGCCCTGAAGGAGTGGGAGGCAGGGATCACAGCTCTGGTGGGTTGGCTCCAGCAGAAATGCAGCCTGGAGTGATAATGCCTGTTTGGAAATTGCCAAAGTGAAACAAAGGTGTTGATGTGAGGGAAAAGCTTAGGAAGTAGGGATGGATTTCTTTTCCATAGGTAGAGAATCTGGTTTTTGAGCCAAATACTCTCTTACCTCACTGCCCTGTGCAGTGAACGTTGTTGTTGATACAAATCAATCTAAATTACAAGTTCCATTTGTATCTTTGCAAGTGATGAAAGGTTTCAGAGTTTTTCTTGTGGGAAGTTGTTTTACTTCTGGATCCAAAACTCCTGGGGGTGTGTGTGGGATTATTGGGTTGGGAAAAATGCAAGGAAAACCTCCTGAAGGAGCTGATCTAGTGCTGGGCAGGGCAGGTGGGATGTGGGGTTTATGCCATAGTGTTGAAATACTGGATATGTGGTAGGAAGTTGTTCTTGGCTGTGGATCAGCCACTGTGGAACATGAGATTTGGATCCTGATTCCCTGCCAGCCATAGTTTCAAGAAGTTCACTTCTGGCTGGGCAGGGCTGTCCTGCTAAACAGTCCTGGAGGTGGTGGCAGAGCTTGGAAAAACAAAGCAGAGCAGAAAGAACCAACCCTGAATGGGGCTGTGGATGGGAAGTATCCATGTTCAAAGGGTAGGAATGGGAGAGAGAGCAAGGAGAGGACTGATTGCTCCATGCCTTTATCTGCTCATTTTGTGTAGCATTTTTGGCTCTGGGATCTTGAGGGGGGAGAGAGGAGGTGATTGAAGCTGCTTTTGTGAGCAGGGAGAAATCCTTGCTGCTTATTTCCTCTAAAAGTGGGTTAATCAAAGGAGACAGTGTTGGGAAGGCTTTGTAAATCAGGCCTCTGCAAGCAGGGAGTCTCCTGTGGGACTTCTTAACCCTGTGGAGAGAACCTGAGCCTGACACAAATCCCTGCCTTCAAGGACTCGCAGCTGGTGGCCGGGGTTGCCTTCAAGAAGACTTTCTCCTATGCTGGGTTTGAGATGCAGCCCAAGAAGTACCAGTCCCCCAAAATTGCCCTCCTGAACGTGGAGCTGGAGCTCAAAGCTGAGAAGGACAACGCCGAAGTGAGGGTGAACACGGTGGAGGTGAGAGCCAAAGGGGGAGCCTGTCCTGCTGCCTGCTCCCTGAGATGGGGGGTGCTCAGCCACTGGGATGGAAGGAGGACAGTGATGATGCTCCAAGAACTGGAGCATGTCTGCTCTGCACACAGGCTGGGAGAGCTGAGGGTGTTCCCCTGGAGAAAGGAAGGAATTCCTGGCTGTGAGGGTTTTGGGGAGGCCCTGGCACAGGTTGGGCAGAGAAGCTGTGGCTGCCCCTGGATCCCTGGAATTGTCCAAGGGCAGACTGGAACAACCTGGTCTAGTGGAAGTTGTCACTGCTCATTGCAGTGGGGTTGGATTGGATGACCTCTAAAGGTTCCTTCCCACCCAAACCATAACAATTCTATGATCATTGAGGTTCCCTTCTGCCCACCCTTGCCCTGCCCTTTGAAATCATCTGAGGAGTTGTGCTGCCTCTTTCGGGAGAAGGTTCTGGAGACTTGGAATCCCAACAGGTTTAGGATATGTTTGTGCCCCAACTGTGCTATGCTCTACCATCAGCTGTGTGGTGACCTCCTCATACCAGTGGCTCTCCAGGGCTTGGAATGCTGAGGGAGCCTCCTCTAATTTAAGCAAACAAGGTCCCCATTTGGGCAGTGGCATAAAATGGTCGAGCTGAGGTGTTGAAAGCAGCCGAGTGCTGGGGCTGTGGGAACACCATTCCCAATCCACTGTAACGTCAACCTTGTCCCTCTCTCCTCCCTGCCAGGATTACCAGGCCATCGTGGATGCCGAGTGGAACATCCTGTATGACAAACTAGACAAAATCCACAAGTCAGGAGCCAAAGTTGTCCTGTCCAAGCTGCCCATTGGGGACGTGGCCACCCAGTACTTCGCGGACAGGGACATGTTCTGCGCCGGCCGCGTCCCAGAGGAGGATCTCAAGCGGACTATGATGGTGAGCTGCCCGACTCAGGGTGGGCTCTGCCGGGCTGGTGGTGGCCAAAGCAGGGCAGCAGGCTGTGTCTGAGCACACTGCACTTGCAAAGGTTTGAAAGGAAAATCACGTGGGTTTTGCCCAGGTGGTTAAAGTTGCCAAGGCTGTTCCTCGGCGGAATGAACAATCACACACTAATTGCATCTGCACTGCTCTTTTGTTCCTCTGATGCAGGTCTGTTCGTTACATCAGTAGAGGTTTATTTCCCCTAGTTCTTGCCTGTTCCATCAGGAGTGTTTCCTTTTTATTTCCTTGAGCTTTCTTTGTGTTTTTCCTGGACTCTGGAGCCTGTGAGTCAGCACTGCAAAGACGCATAATCTTATTTTGCTGTTGAGGATTTTGTGTAGCCTGCCCGGATCCACAAGATGGGAATTAAAGGGTTTTGCTAAATCTGGCCTGCAGGATGGATTTGCATCAGCTGAGCAGCTGGGCTGTCCCTAATGAGTGGGACCCTGCTGGGAAATCAGTCTGATTATCAGTTGGTAATTCCTCACTTTCTCCCTGTTCCGTGCAGGCCTGCGGTGGATCCATCCAGACCAGTGTCAATGCCCTGTCAGATGATGTTCTGGGCCAGTGTGAACTCTTTGAGGAGACTCAGATTGGGGGAGAGAGGTAAGTCATTGAATCGTAGAATCAACTGGGTTGGAAGAGACCTGAGATCAAGCCCAACCCATTATCCAACCCCACTGTGACTCCCAGCCCATGGTACTGATGCCACATCCAATCGTGTCTTAAACACCTCCAGGGATGGTGATTCCACCACCTCTCTGGGCAGCCCATTCCAATGCCTGGTTAATCTGTCTGTACAAAATTTCTTCCTAATGTGCAGGTAAACCTGTAGTACCTCACAAGCCCTCAAATAGCAGTTGGAAAAATTTGGGTTGAAGCACTGACATGTTCAAGCATCTTTCGGGGTGTTTGTGTGAAAACAGCGTTGTTTAAAACCAAGGATTTTGTTGTATACAAAAGCTGCTTTTGGAGGCTGAGGGAGGGGACCAGGAGCAAGATTTCATTGAAATCTTACCCCTTCTGACTCTTCTAAAAATACATATTTATTCTGTAGTGCCTTGCCAAAAGCACAGTGGGATTGCTTCATTTGCTGCTTGAAAAAGCATCACATTTTGGGGTTGGTTGTGGCCTTTGTCATTCCTCAGTGACACTTCACTCAGTGCAGGTGAATGTGGGGACTGTGCACTGGGGTCCTTCCTGGTACTGGAGGAGAAGTCCTGTTTGAAGCTGGCTGCTGACTCCTGCCAAGTGGAAATTGGAGCACCAGTTCAGGAAATCCCTGGCAGCAGGAAGAGAGTGCATTTTCCTGGATTTCACTTGTGTTTTGCCTGGCTCTGCTCCTTCTAAGCCTGAGGTCTGGTGGGACACTGTGGGAATGACATGGATCCAGCCTGTCCAGAATTCCTCTGTTCCCACACAGTGTCAGTGTGAATCCTTTTCCAGCAACAGCACCACTTCTCCATCACCATAACCCTTCTTCCCTTATGCCTTTGGCAGGTACAACTTCTTCACAGGCTGCCCCAAGGCCAAAACCTGCACGATAATCCTGCGAGGGGGAGCGGAGCAGTTCATGGAGGAGACGGAGCGGTCCCTGCACGATGCCATCATGATAGTCAGGAGAGCCATCAAGGTGAGGGCCAGGGCCAGCTGCTGCCTCCCTGCTGCACTGGCACTGGGGCTGTTGGCCAGACTTGGCACAGCCTTAGCTCCTTCTGTGGAAGCCTTTTCACACATCAGAGGTTGGCTGAGGTCTCTGGAAAGCCTGGCAGTGAGGAGCATCCAGCTGATTAACTCAAGTGCTGTTCCTTGGCTGACTCAACGTTGCTTGGACAGTGTTTCCAGCTGTTTTCCAGGCATGCCTGGGTTTTCCTTTCTCTCCTGCACAGCTGTAACTTGTGCTAGATCCATCCCCCAACCTAAATGAGCACAGTCCTGGGTTATGTTGGGTGGATCTGCAGAAGGTTTGAACAGCAGGATCGGTATGTGTCCATGCCCATAAAGCCACTTGTTCCCTCTTTGGTGGCCAATTGGAGGGGGTGACAGTCGCCTGGCTCTGAAGGCAGGATGGGACTACCAAGGGGAGGCCTCTCTGGATGTGTCCTTGGTCCTGAGTGATGCTGCTGTGGGTGTTTCTGGGTTACACATAGTAACAATTTAACGTGGTGGCTCCTGGTTTAAAAACAGCCTTGAGGCTCCTGAGGGGCTGGGAAGGGGAAGAAGCACATCAAGAGTTTTGGAAGTGTTGCCTTTAGAAAGGACATCCTGACCTCCCTTGTGCAATGGGGATTGAACGCCGGCAGTTGGCTGTGAGGTGCTGTTGCCAATGCTTTTAGTTTTGGGTGCTTTCTGGAAGCGAGGGAAGTTCTCCCAGCCCGAGGGCACCGTGAGCTGCCATCCCTCCCTTAGTAATGTCCCCAAATCCCATGAGGAGCTGGGATGAGCTGCTGGAGCTGGGATGAGCTGCCCCTGGAGGTTCTTGGCTTGCTCCCAAAACTCCCAGCAGTGCCCTCAGCCATCCCAGGGATGGCAGCAGCCTGGGCTGTGGATTCCCACGGGCTGGCATTGCCCTGACACGGAGCCTTCCCCGCTCTCCCCCTCCTTGGAATGAACGAGGGTGTGTCCTGTTTCCCCTCAGAACGACTCAGTGGTTGCTGGTGGAGGTGCCATAGAGATGGAGCTCTCCAAGTACCTCCGGGACTATTCCAGGACCATTCCAGGCAAACAGCAGCTGCTCATCGGTGCCTACGCCAAAGCCCTCGAGATCATTCCCCGCCAGCTCTGCGACAACGCCGGCTTTGACGCCACCAACATCCTCAACAAGCTCCGAGCCAAGCACGCACAGGTAGGGCCACCTGGGAGCCCAGGGGATGGCCAGGGGGGTTTGGCATTCCTTTCTCCCTGTTTTTTTTTTTTCCCTGGAGCTGTTGGATCTGGTGTAACTCAGCTGGGGCCGTGTTAGACTTGTCCTCTCTGGTTAAACGCTGTGTTTGTTTCCACATCAAGTGTAGGCTCGGCACATGTTGCTATAAAAGGAACGGGTCTGTGTTCCCTTTGATCCCAGCTGTCAGGTGAATTCCAGAGCTGGGAGTTGGGATTTGCTCCTTGAAACTGCATTATTTGGCAGGAGGGAGCTGCTGTATTAAACATTAAAGGAATCAGCAGAAGTTGGCTGAGCCATGGGTTTTCCAGAGGAGCTGCAGGATGAAGGTCCCCATTGCTGCTCTTGTGGAGATCCTAAATCTGGCATTTGGAATTTACCCCTTGGCTTTGGTCACTCCCACCGTGTTTCATCCTGCTGCTGGTGCAGTGGGAATGTCTGGAATGAGTGGCTGCAAAACCTGGGGCTGTGGGCAGGGGAGTGAGGCAGCAGTGGAGTGGGAATCAGTCCTGTGAGGCTTTCCAGCTTCATGGAATCAGTTCTGTGGGAATCAGTCCTGTGGGGATTTACAGCTTCATGGAATGGGGTGGGAATCAGTCCTGTGGAGTTTTATAGCTTCATGAAATTGGGCTGGAAATCAGTTCTGTGCGATTCAGTCCTATGGGGCTTTATAACTTCCTGGAATGGGCTGGGAATCAGTTCTGTGGTGCTTTACAGCTCCATGGAATGGGCTGGGAATCAGTTCTGTGGAAATCAGCCCAGTGAGGCTTCACAGCTTCATGGAATGGGCAAGGAATCAGTTCTGTGGGAATCAGTCTTGTGAGGCTTTCCAGCTTCATGGAATGGGCTGGGAATCCTTCCTGTGGGGCTTTAAAGCTTCATGGAGTGGGGTAGGAATCATTCCTGCGGGGCTTTATAGCTTCATGGAATGGGCAGGGAAGCAGTTCTGTGGGAATCAGTCCTGTGAGACTTTCCAGCTCCATGGAAGGCGCTGCCTAGAGAAGTGGTGGAGTCACCATCCCTGGGAGGTGCTCTTTAAGGAGAACGTGGATGTGGGTGGTCTAGTTGACGTGCTGGTGTTTGATCATAGATTGGAACTTGCTCTCAGGGGTCTTTCCCAACCCCATTCTGTGATCCTAAAATGGAACGAGCCTCCTATTTCACGAGGCACAGCTGGAAACAAACACATCGTGGCTCACCTTTGTGTTCCCCTCACACAACCCCTCTCCAACCTCTGCCTCTCCCTGAACCTTCTCCTGCCCTTCCCCACACCCCAAATCCTCGTGACCTCCCCGTGCCCACCCTGTGACCTCCCCGTGACCTCCCCATGACTACCCCGTGCCCACCTCTCTGTGCCTGCCCCTGTTGCCCACCCTGTGACCACCACATACCCACCCTGTGACCTCCCTGTGCCCACCCTGTGGCTGCCCC